>JAATLQ010033383.1:0-17641 GCA_013421005.1 Heliconius erato x Heliconius himera | reverse complement strand
ATATTGGTATTTTAAATTTTCGATTTTTTTGTATTTTTAGGCCGTTTGAAATTATTTTTTTTGAGATTTTTATTTTATATTTTTTTTTGCGCGGTGAGTTTTTTTGCGCGTTGCGTAGGTGGTAAACACGCGTCGTCATCAGGCTCGCTGGCCACACTGATGCCGGAAGGTTGCATTGCTGCTGCATCGGCCCCAGCTCCGGGGGGTGGGCGGCCCCCGGGAGGCCACCTGCCTCCCAAGCCATCCCAGTCATCCGCGTACACCTCGGAATCATCAAATAATGATTTTGTGTGTTTATTATAAAACTCCCATATATATGCCCACCCGCGTTGCCTCTAGTAGGACCCGAGCGAGGAATTCAATTTACAAATTACTAAATGTATGTGTGTGTATGTATGTGTATGTATGTATGTATTTTGTACGGACGTTTAGAATAAACTATTTGCTTGTTATTAATTTCAACTGAGGCGTTATCAACGCGCGATCAATACCGCGAATTTTATGTATATAAAGATTTATATACAAAATGGCCAGGCACTTTCTGAAATATGCATATATATAATGTGGGCGGCCATTTTGCGTTGATCTTCTCTCATTTACGGGATCTTTGACCTGTCTGATATCATTATAAATAGTTGTATTAATGCGATGTGACTATAGATTTATTTTTACGCAAGTTAAATCAAACCTGCACTTTAGTAGCTTTGACCACTACAAGTGGGTAGTTGTTGTTTTAGAAGAAAGTGTCTTTCTAACCTTAGTTTAAAGATCATTTTCGTGAATCATCTATTTCGTCTGCAGTCGGTAACTAACCTGCCCTAACAATTGCATGCGATTGGGTTAGATGGCCTATTGCGATAGGTAGCGTGAACCCAAAATTAAAGGATGAAGGTTCTAATTTCGTTGATTTTTTACACCACTTTAAAGTACATTTATTATATGCTATTTATTTATTTCTTACGTTTCACGCTAAATACTGCGTATAAGGGTAGGCAGAAGAAACCTAGTGATAAAACTCACCATCCTCCACATTCTGTTAAATTTTCACGATATTGAGTGTTGTGTGGCGAAACTCACCGCCGCACTTTGCCTTGTTACAGAGCGAGGAAATAAAAATAATTCATACTCCAGGATGGAAATCGAAGATACAATCATCGCGCTTACAGTACTACAGACTCTGTGCCGCTGCGCTACGGCGGCAAAATTAATGTTATTACATATTCAAGAAATTATTTGTAATCCTTCATTTAATGAACTAGAAGAAACTAAAATATAATGACATCATATCATTGTGAAGCATTTGCCTGTATTAAATTGTAAAATAATTCAAAATCCTAAAAAATATAATTTCATTTTTTTTATTCGGTGAAGTATTGATAAAAACTTTTCAAGAAAATTTATTATTTGCATTGCTTGCTATCTATTTTTTTTATTTATTTAATCCTTCTTTACATTTATGAAAAAGAGAAAAGAAACCCTTATCATATAAAAGATCAAAGAACGCATGGCATTTGATTAATTTACAAATTATTTAAAAATATTTCCTAGTAAAATAATATTTTATATTGTTTTTCATAACGTACCTACTTAAGTATATATAACTATATAGATATATGTATTAATAGAAATTTTATAACGTTAATATGATGCTTAATGACCAACGCCAAAATATATTCGATACCGATTCTAAACCAAATACCATTTATATTTAAAAAAAAACTATCAAACCTAAAAATTCTACTTTTTATTTATCTCTATGCTTTTTCTCCTAAATTGAAAAAGAAATTGAATATGTATAAAAAATATACATAAATATACATATTTATATTTATTTATTATAATATAAGCTAACTGTAAGCGCGACGATTGTGAGCTGTACCATACCATACGGTAGAACCAACTCAAATTCAGTGTTTTTTTAAACTGATAACTTCATAATGAAATCGGCTGAAAAAATACACCTTTTCCTAAACCTAACAAATACATTTCACAAAACCACCGTCGAAATCGGTTCAAACATAAACAATTCAAACCGAGAACCTCCTTTTTTAAAGTCGGTTAAAACCTTTACCGACTGATATTTCAACCCACAACTACCACTTACAATCAGACATATTATTAGACATTTCGTTGTTATATAAAAGTAAATTTTTAATCGGTAATCAATTAACAAATATCAGTCTCTTAACACCTCCAAAGCCATACCGATTAATAATGACATAGAAATATGAACATCCCCCGATCCGGGGATTACCCGTAACACACAAATGAATGAGCCGACGTTTTAATGTTATGCAAAAAGGCGTGATTTTTGTGTGTCAGTCAGAATTATTGAAATGATGTGTGTGTTCGTGTAGATTATTGTGACGATTTCGTATTGAATATTTTATTTTGCCTGCGTATTGTTCACGATTTTGTATATTATGTTGTAGTAGGCAATATATATTAAATAGTTGGATGTGAAGAGCTGGAGATCGCGCTCAGTGGCATCCCATTAGAGTGTCCCTCAATGGACGGGGGCAGGCTGATGATGATGATGATAAATTTAACTTATATTATGCTTTTTAATAGGTTCGTAGGGTAGAAGAAATCAAGTAACTAGTAGTAGTTAAGACACTCTGTTCTGCACTTTCTGGCAACTTTTCGAGACATTGCTGATTAGCGACGTGGTTTGTCTTATCAAGCGCAAAGGAATGAAGATAATTTATTCACCCGAGTGGGAGTCACAGCAATAACAGTCGCGTTTTCAGTTAGCCTAGTATTAAAACACTTCATTCCCAGCTTCCCGCCGTGTTCTGAAAGCAATTCGTGGTGAATGGTGGAACTCAACGCCGCGTTTTGCTTCGACACCAGAGCGAAGAATTTAAAATATTAAATATTTAATTTCCCCGAAAGGGAATCGCACCCACAATCTATCGCGTTTACAGACGTCTTGTGCCCCTGCACCTCAACTGGTCTCAACACTATCTGTTACTTACTATAAGGCTTTATGCTTAAACTTTAAGAATACCATGTATTTACATATGTGAAATATTTCTTAAACATACTTTACTTTCTTCATTTTAAAGATTTTATATTTAAAGCTTTATTTGGAAAGTTGTTAACTATTTGATTTTTGTCTTAAGAATCGTAATTAAATATCTTTAGAACTAACAGCTTAAAATATGCTTTAAAAATCTCTATCTCTCAGCGAAATAAGAATATAATAAATATATTTACTATATATAACTCTCTCGTGGAACAATTGCTGTGTATTTAATTACAGGCGGTTGATGACAATTGGAGAAAAGATGGCGAAAGTGACGGAAAGTCTCGACACTGTGCTCTCTCTGCTTACCCTGCTAAGCGAGATAAGTGTGAAACTGGGACATTGTGTGTTGTGTGGCGACTGTACACGCGACAAGTTGTGGGTTTGATTCACATTAGAGAAAATGAAGTATTTAATATTTGCATTTCTATGTCTTGAAACGAGGCAAAGCGCGTTGCTAAGTTCCGCCATTCGACACGCAATGCCTCCAGAATTCGGTGAAAAGTAGGAAACGAAGAGTCTTAACACTAAGTTTCGATTTCCCCTTCGGCTACCCTGCTATGTGCGGGATACAGCGTGAAGCTAAAAATAAAAAAGAAATTAAACAACCAAACAAAAATTAATAAACCAATCCAACCCCTCAAACCATTTTCAACTATCAAAACGAACCTCACAAACATCAATTCCAACCGTAGGTACTTTATATAATAAATACCATATTAAAATCGCTTAAAATATATTCATATAGAATAAATATATAAACATAATACGTATACAGAACGCCGCGCCATGTCGGAAGATTATTGCACTGATTACGCCCAGTTCAGCTGAAAATGCATGTTTCACTCGCTTATTAAGCCTTATATACTCAATAAGTATATATTATGTAAATAGGGTTATGTACGGAGCTTTCACGATGAAGCTTCCGTATGCCCGAAAGACAGAATGATAGCTTTTTGGGGTACAGTAATGAAATGTTTATAGATTTATTAACCTGCAGGAATATTGGTGTTTTCAGCTTCACGCTGTATCCCGCACATCGCAGGGTAGGCAAAGTGAATCTGAGGACCTAGTGTTAAGACATTTCGTTGTGTTTAAGATACTTGTCTTCCCCACGTCCGCGCAATTCTGGAAGCATTAAGTGTTGAATGGCGGAACTGAACGCCGCGCTTTGTCTCGTTACCAGACCGAAGAAATTAAAATATTAAATATTTCATGTCCTCGAGTGGTAATCGTACTCACAACCTGTCGCACGCTTGTGCCGCTGCGCCACTACAGGGCTTAGGACACATATTCATTGTATCAATACATTTTATGGGGAGTACATGAAAAGTCTAATAGTGAAGGAACTCCATTCTCCACCTTCGTCTATGCTATTTTTATGACTAAATATTAAAATCGACAATCTGTACTAATATTACAAAGCTGAAGAATTGGTTTGTTTAAATGCGCTTTCTCGGGAACAACTGCTTCGAATATACAAATTATTTTGTGTTGAATAGTCTTACTGAAACCGCAGCTAGCATTGTTAGTGTTTTTATATGTCAATATTATACTTCTATGAGTAGGAATCGAACCCACTATACCCAATGTACAGTTGATCACTTCAAAACTGCAAAATAATAGTGTATTATATTTTCTATGGCCTGGACGGGTGTTAGTGAAACGTGAAATCTATGTTTTAGACACATTTGACCATTTAATTGTAATAATTTGTTATTAGTATGTGTTCTATTAGATAATATGTTATTCGAATTTTCATTTAGTATCTTTTTGTATAATACAAAGAGTAATAGGTTCGATTCATGCCTTGATATTATCCACCATTTTACAGCTTACAGCGTGAAGCTCCACAGTTTTCCCAAATTGCGTATTGAATTAGAAAACTCAGTGATATAATAAAAATAATTCATTACCGTTAGCAGCGATCGAATCTACACCCATCGACGAATATCTAGATTTGCGACTTTTAACCAATACACATAAAAAACAAAAAAATATCGAATCCAACCACAAAAATTTCCCACAAAAAATGAGCAAAACAATAACAATCACAATAACAAACACTCATCATTGACCTAAAAATGACCAAAACATTTAACTTTTGTCTGCCTTTTGTTAGCACTAGCTGAAGGGATGAAGCACCTCTCAATTAAAAACAAACCTTATTGGTCTACAAATAAGATTAAATTTTGAACGTACAACTACAAATTCTTCAATAGGTCCGTCGAGTGATGACCGCATCAAAACGGCGTAGAACGGATAAATAGCAACGCAAATGATTTGTTCCATACTTACATTTCTGTCATTGAGGCTTAACTACTGACATAACTGATTTAACTGACATCGGTTTAATGTGTACTTCGATTGGAATTACAAGTGTATTTCGGTTTTTTTTGTATATAACTTGTATCTAGTATATAAATAAATATATGAGGCCGTCGCGTGTGACTGTAAGCGCAGGCTTCGGGTTCAATTCCTGCTCGGGGAATGCATAGTAATCCCTCTACTTTCGTTACTATAATATACATGTAGAATACAGCGTAAAGCTAAAAAAATTGCAGCTTATTGCTTTTTTCAAGAACCTGGGTGGTTTTCTGGGCATTTTCGAAATATTATATTCTGAGCGGCGGAACTCAACACTGCGCTTGGTCTACCAAAATGGGATATGAAATAAATGTATATCAAAAAACAAGTACCGCTGCATATACTCATATATTAATTTTCAATCACTTAAAGAATAACTACAAAAAAAAAAACAAAAAGGTACTAACTGCATTCACAAAACAAACACAGATAATAAAGAACAGTCATCGCTAAGCCCACTCTCATAAACGACTATGAACAATAATCGAATGTACGACGCCACCACAAAATGCCTGAAACGCCAAACCGGAACACATACCGAACGGCATTTCTAAATAATCCCATACCATTTTAATTACAAAGTAGCTGTCAAAGTTCCATTGCCAGTGTAAAAATTCAAATAATTTACTTTACACGCTCTCATCATCAATAAGGTGGAAAAATAAACTATTTATCGTCCACCGTGTAGGGTGAAAACGGTGTTATATCGTACACTATAGTTTTTGTATGGCCATCCCGTTCTAGCACTTGCGCAGACCCGTCATCGTCATCATGATCCCCCCAAGGGGGAGAACCGGGGGGAACCCCCCACATCAATACAGCAAACACGGCCGATAAAACATACACATACGAATGTACTGTATTCATGTACACACACAAACAAAATAAAAGCACACGCGTACAATTTTATACAAAATTGAAGGCAGATAATTACATTAACTATATACTATATACTATACTATGTACGCGGGTGGGAGGCAACGGAAAACCTGCAACGGGGTTTTTCAGTTATTTTCAGTTATTTTTCATCGGGATATTCGATAGCTGAACGATTTTAATATCGATGTCGGCCCCAACTTTTATTGCTCGAATGATTTTTCACGGGATTGATCTGTTCGAAACGTCGCGTCGCCTTTATTTGTTGCTAGTTGACGTTTAATCGTACAAAATGGACGCTGAAAGAGAATACATTACGAAATTAGAAGCTTTTTGACAACATTAAATAGGAATCGAATTGAATTATAATATGTTTATTTCGTTTGTGGACAGTGAAGCGATGTTTGTGGGTTCGATTTCCACTCAAGGGAATTAATTATTATTTGTTATTATTTTCCTCTCTTCAATCTAACACCAAGGCAAGTCCCGGCGTTGAGTTTCACCACTCAACGCGCAATGCCTCGATAAAAATCGGTGGTAAGTGGGGAACGGAGTGTACTAACACTAGGTTTCTCCTGTATAGGGTAGGCAGGAGACACCTAGTGTTAGCTGTTTGCGAAATACAGCGTGAAGCTGATTTTATTTTGTATCTTGTGGATCTATTCAGCTATTATAGTTATAAATAAATTATTTAATTTTAATTTCTTTGTTTTTCATTTTGATGTGTTCTTATAATAGAAAAGCTCCTGTTCCGTCAATATTAAGGATATTTTTTTATTTTATTCTATTATGATTATCCTGGAAATCACAAATTCTTATTATAGCTATGTCTATACAGCATTTCTGAGATAGATTTACTATATAAAATATATAAATCGATGTATTGTAGTAAGTTCAAAATTCTGTACAGGTATTAGATTCTCTTGATTTTTAACCCCTTTCGTATAAGCTGTGTATACTCAGAAATATAAATACGGCCGTCATTGAGGCAGTCGTGATGCAACGGCACAACTAACTTTGACTATAAACACGACGAATGTGAGTTCGATTCCCACTCAGGGGAATGGAATCTCGAAAATCAGACTTTGCATGGAGAACGGAATATCTTAACACTATATTACGTTTGCCTATTCCGTTCTGTATGGCTGTATCCCGTGAAACTTAAAAAAATAAATAAATATAGTAACGACCATTTCATAATTTCAATCTTTATTCAAAATTTTGAATACATAAGTATCGAAATTGTTACCTAAATAAGTTACTTTATGAAGAACACGCAAATAGACTTCTAATATAGCCACTAGTAAAATCAACAGGGATTTGGAGAACATCGCTTACTCAATATGAGAGAAAGTTACTTGAAGTTCAACCAGTGACTTACGTAACGCATGTACCTACTCGTATTTTGCCAATATTCAAAGCAAACTTTATTGGAAACTTTACTTTAAAATTATTGTTTGTTGTGTTGTGGGTTCGATTCCAACTAGGGGGATTGATTTTGTTTGTTTTTTTTCGCTCTGGCAAAGCGCGACGTTGAGTTCCGCCACTCAACACGCAATACCTCGAAAATTTGGTGGAAAGTAAAGATCGGAGTGTCTTAACACTAAGTTCCCACTGCTTACCCCAGCGGGATACAGCGTGAAGTTAAAAAAAAATATAATAGAATGTTAAATTATATGAAATGTTTGTAAAAATGTGGAGAAATGAATGTCTAAATAATTATTATTTTCGTACCCTCTGACGACCCTGCCATGTGAGATGTACAAGCATCTTGTCTGGTTTATAAAGAATAATATAAAAAAAAATATTTCAATATTTGTACATGAACTTATAGGATGTAAAGCTTAAAAAATATTTTTGTAACGTGTTGTAACAAGCGTATCCATAGAATTACGGCGCCTGGCTTAGTGGTCAGAGCGCTTGGATAGTTTCAAAGAGGCACATATTCGAATATCGCTATGTGCACATTTTCATAGTTTTCTCAAAGTTCCCGTTTTCAGTTTCCTTAGAAGTGGAAGAAGCCAACGACACTTCGTTTCACATGACGCTTAATTTTGATCGTATAATATTCATCAGTATTCTATGATTTTATATGAAAAAGAAGAATCTATTATGGTCAGAGGTTTATAAGATTTCAAGTCTTTCGATATATCGATATTTTTGTACATTTAAGAAATATTCAAACAAATAAATATTTTATAAAGTATTTATTTAATAAAAAGCTAAAAATGAACTTTTTAAGTATTACAAATGAGATAGTAATAAAGTTACTTAAAAATATATTTTTTTAATATTTTGCAGCGAGTTGTAAATTATCACGAAGCTGTCGTGGCGCAGCGGCAGAGCAGCAGCGGCAGCGGCGTCCGCCTGTGAATTTGAGACTTCCAATTTGGGGAAATGAAGTTTTTTATTTCTTTGCTCTGACATCAAGACAAAGAGTGGCGTTAACCTCCGCAACTTGACACACAACGTCTCGAAAATATAGCGGTGGATGTGAAACGGAGTATCTTACCACTAGGTTTTCTCTACATATAGATATATTTGCGGGATAGATATATAGTAGTATACGCGGGATACTGTATGAAGCAACTTTATGAATTTTATAAATAACTATGGGTAAATAAGCTTATGATAATTTAATTTCATTTTTTTTTTCAATTACTTTTGAATCGTGGACAAAACAGTTAAGCACATTGAAAACTACAGACTTTGACATGCAAACGAGGAGGGGTGACGGAGCTAGTATGCAACGATAGATACATAACTAAATAATTGAGCGCAACTCAGTCTGCGGTCAAAATAGTTGCATTTGCCCACAACTGAACGCTTGTGGTGCCGTTATCTAAGATGCGTACTGACGAGGGCCCGTGACTTTGCTCACTGTGCATTATGAGAAACAGATATTTTCATATTACATATGGAAACCTTTTTTTTATATTTAGGCACCCACTACCACTACCACCACCAATCAACAGCACCACTACCACTGGCCAGTAGCGGTCGAGGAGGAGCACTGTGAGAGTTTAGTTGGTAACATAGACGATCTATATGTGCCAGTCCAAGGATCACACAAAGCACGTTTGAGTTGCCCAAACGACATATGCGTAAAAAAAATCTTTACAATAAAAGGAAGTCCTTCATCCCCTGCTATTCGTAGAAATAAGTGAAACTAAAAAATGTCGCTACGTACCTATAGCCTTCGTTAAGTCTTAATAAGATTGATTTCTTATTTTTTTTTATTTTTTTTTACTTATTTTTTTATTATTTTATTTGTTGTCTTAAATTGTAATACTAGGTTCCCTCTGCTTTTTGCGGGATACAAAGTGAATTCAAAATTATATTTTTTCATATTAATGTTAACCGTGATAATTATTTAACCAGCTACAACATATATTAATTTTAGCCAAAAATAAAAAAATATATTTTACGGAGTGAATCTTTGCAATTTTTTTGTACTTTTAAGTTATCTACATAAAAACAAATAATAAGCTATTGTAACAGATAATTAATTTATCTTAACATTAGTTTGAAAGGGAACTACATGTTAAGACACAATTTCTGTTTAACTTCACCCTGTATCACGCTCATAGCATAGTAGGCAGAGGGAACCTGGGAACCTAATGTATAAACACTAAGTCGTCATTAAATAATTTCCGTTCCCCACTTTCCGCCAAATTCTCGAGGCATTGCATGTTGAGTAGCGTAACCCAAGGCCACATTTTCTCGCTCTGGTTATTACCAGAAAATGAAAATCAAAATATGAAATGTTTAATTTTCTCAATCGGCATTGAACCCACAACCTGTCGTATTTATTACTTATGCCCCACGCTTATGCCTCTGCGCCACGAGTTACCTCAAGTAAAACACTTTATTTCCTACATTCCACCCAACTTTCGACACATATAATTTACTGACGGAACTAAACGCCGCGCTCCACATCCACACATTATAAACATACATAGCACATCAACTAAGAAACCATAGATAGATTCAAATATTCCAAAATGATCCGTATATCTCCAGTCAGTATTAAGCGATGCACTGAATGACGCCTGGCATAGAGGCGTACAATCGATTTTATCTTGCGCTTTGATTGTACACAATGCATCTAGATTTATTAGGTTTGGATAGATCGACGCTACGGTTGTTGGGTCCATTTTGATTTGACACAATAATAGAATGTTCTAGATGTAAAGTTTCAAGTTATATACGCATCAGGTTAATTGTGTGCTGTTGTATTGTGAATTATTGTTGTGTTTTATTGCGGTGGGTGTAGGTTTGGTTTTATTTTTGGGTTTAGATATTCACTGTGTGTGCTTGGGGTCGAAATCGGCCTCATATTGACTTCACGACTGCGCATTATGTTACTTATGTTTAAAAATATGAGGCCGAAAAAGGCTTTAACTTCTCTCGTTCTCAAATATAGGTTCCACAGTGAACCTGCTAAGCGATGTAGCTACAATGTTAAATTTCGAGAAAAATTGTTGTACTAAGGTCGAAATATAATACATTATTTAAACAAAATGAACCACTATGTAAATATACACCTAGATTTTATAATATGACATTCTATTTAAAAAGTTGATTGAGTTGAACGATGACCGAATGATCTCGCGACTCTTAGAAACCGGCTGAGCGATCTATCAAAAGTATTTTTCTTCCTTAAGTGTAGAATACTACTTCTGCATGTAGCACGGTAGGCAGATACCTAGTGCTAAGACTCTCCGTCAACTACACCATTCCAGTCCACTTTCCGCCTAATTTTCGAGACATTATGCGTAGCGGAAAAAAAAACACAAAATATTGTTATTCAATGCAATATATTCTGTCTGCAATTTACGCATGGCGAAACAAAATGAAGCAATACGTGAAAAATGAATCCATCAATGTTTCTGTCAGGGCGCACCCGTCAGCCGGCTATCATCCCTTAGTTGGTTGATTGGTGATAATTCATATTTTTGAACCATTTTCCGTATTTAATAATTCAACTGCCCTTATAAAATACGGATAAACTCGAATGTTATTGAAAATACTATAGTTTGATATTGAAATTTGAATGAAAGGGGTTTTTTATTTGTTTAGTAATTTATTATGGATACGTGGCCCATAGCTTATTTTAGCTTCTGTCTACCCTGTTATATCAGAAATACAGCGTAAATAAAAATAAATAAAAAAATCAGCTTCACGCTGTATCCCGCACACAGCATGGTAGGCAGAGGGAACCTAGTACACTCCGTTCTCCACTTTCTGCTGAATTCTGGAGGCATTGCGTGTGCCTTGACGCCAGAGCGAAGAAATGAAAATATAATTTTAAGTAAATATTTCATCTCCTCGAGTGGGGATCTAACTCACAACCAGTCGGTGTTACAGTCACACTTTGTGCCGCTGCGCCAGTCGTGGCGCCTCAATTATGAAAATTAGTCCCACACTTTCCACAACAACTTGTACCAAATTATCTATACTGATCTGAAAGCAAAGCTAAATAATAACTGATAGTAACTACTAAGTCCAAGTTCCTTATATTCTAAATCCATTGAACACATAGAAAGTCACACCTGCACCAATTTTAACCAAATACGGTTTACGGAGTGTCACTATTTCCCTTTCATCATTAGGGTTGGTAACGAGAAGAAACTTGGACTGGTCTACGGTATACGGTTTCTAAATATATTAAATATATATATTTTAATACTGTATGTTTGTATATAAATTTGCTTTTCAGTCTTAAAATCGAATGAATTCACAAACGTCTTTTATAAGTAAATGTCTTTAGAATAGTAAAGGATTATTACAAAAAGATTGATTATTTTAAACTAAATGTATCAGAAATTAGAAGGGACGTCAAAACTATTAAGTGGTTAAATTTAAAATTGTCAGCTGCACACTGTATCCTGCACAGTTCCAATCAAATTGTAGCACACCCCATGTCAACTCAACGCGTAAACTGTCTTGTGTTCCAAATCTCCTACTTCACGAATATAGGCTTTATAACAATAATTATAGGAAGATCGACATATTTTCTAAAATAGGTAATAATCACTATAATATACAATATATTTAACTAAACTTTCTTAGATGAAAATATACTTTAAGTTTTTTCTTTTTTATATTTGTACCCATTTCAAAATTTTTATTGTTTACAATGTTAACCTAAAAAAAATATTGTACACAGTTTGAACTTTGTAATTATTATATATCTTTACTTCTATGGTTCATCAATTGTTGGAAAGCCAAATAAATTAATGTTATATATGTATATGAGGTTAATCATGGCGCAAGACTGTAAGCGTTTCTTATATTATAATAACTTATTTATTTATTTACATTTTATTCTATCTTATATAAAAACATACTAATATAGAAACAGACGGCCTCAAAAAGAAGACTTACCCAAACCATGTTACGAGAAAAAAATATTTTTATCTAAATAATTAAATTTTATTAGAAATACTATATATTAAGTATAATTTTTTTCATTGTATTTACAAAATACAAAAAAATCATTTTCTAGTCCAGTGTTAAGCCGGTAACTTTTTCAATCCAAGACCTCACTTTAGCTACTTTGCTGTAAACTCCGAAAGAGCCTGGTGTAGCACATCCGTATCCAAAGGAAACCATACCAAGAAGCCTATCGTATGCGACCGCTGGACCTCCTGAATCACCCTGCAAATTATTAAAATTAAATTAAAGAAAAATATGTTTATCGTACCTGAACACTTACCTTTTTTATCTTTTAACCTAAAATATTAAGGATAGTTAAAAGTATAGATAAGCAAAGATAAGTCTTTGTTGTTGTGTAGTTCACCTATGATATTATGCACCTAATATGTGAGATAAAACGCCGCGTTGAGTTCCGCCATTTGACACAAAATGACGATGAATTATGAATTCAGAACGAAAGTTACAACTTCTAATTTTTATTTTGCATGTAGTATTTAAACCAAATTAAGGAATAATTTCGTACTCAATAATATTTTTACTCAATAATTTTACCTGGCAAGCGTCCTTCTTCCCTTCAATAAAACCCGCACAAAACATCCTAGCTGTGAGACCACCTCGGAAATACGGGAAGGGTACCAGCTGACAGTTCTCCTTAGAAATAATAGGTACACGCACAGCTCGCAGGACATTGGAATATGGTCCCTGAGAAAAATTGTGGAAAAAATATTACATTTTCATTATTTTTATTTCCTCGCTCCAATAACAAGGCAACTCGCAGCGTTGAGTTCCAGTTTCTCTCAATGCCTTGAAAGTTCGGCGGTGAAAGTGGGGAACAGAGTGACTAATAAAGAAAACATTTCTTCGAGTGGAGATCAAACCTACTACTATCACAATTAGATGTCCTACTGCGTTGTGATAGTCTCAAGATAACATAAAAAAAATTATTGAAATTCCCTACAAAATTTCAATATAACAGTATTTAACTGGCCTCTTGGAATGCGTCAAAGTTATTTAAACTATACGTTCAAATGCATAGCCAATTACGCTATACGTTGTTATCACGGAACTTCGAAATTGGTTAGAAAATTAATTGTCTAAAGCCCTCGGTCGGACGGTCTCCAAGATTTTGGATTTGAGACCTTCAAATATTTATAAGAAATATCATTATTTTAAGGCCGTTGTGACGCAGTAGTACAGCGTGGTTGCAAGCGCGACGGTTGCGGGTTCGATTTCCACTTGTGGGATTTAATTATCTTTTTTTCTTCGCTCGGCAACAAAGCGTGGCGTTGAGTTTTCACATTTAACACGAAAAATTGGATGAAAAATTGTGAGCTGGGAGTCTTGAAACAAGGCTTCTTCTGCCTACCCTGCCGTGTAGGATAAAACTTAAAGCTAAAAAGATTTTTCACCAATTTCAAGAAAAAAGGCTATCCCTCGTACGTGTATGTATGTTATATTTCTGTAATTTTATAATATTTGAGGACGATTATCTATTAAAGGCTTTCAAGCTTTCAAGCTGTATAAAATTCTATGAATGTATATCTGTTCACAAATTTCGCGAAAACTAAATTATATCTAGACGATAACATCAAATATTCTAACCTACACTAACGAGAACAGTCTAAGTTTTATGAAAAAAAAATCTGCATTTCTTGATATATAGATATGAATATATATATTCCTGTAGGGGGCACGCACAAAATATATTTTTAGGTGACAGCCATTATATTTTTTTTCTATACCTAAACCTAAACATGCCTATAGCGTGAAATATTACAAAATCATGTTAATTTTACAACTAACCTCTTCTGGCATTTACTCTTAACATAATGTCAAATCATATTTAACAAAAGATGGGATCGGTGTTGCGTGTTCAACTAAAATACTTGTAACGTTTATTTGTTGTCGAAGCTTACTAATTAATCAAATGTTGGTATGACGACGTCGTGGCACTTGTGAAATATCGTAAAGCGAGTGCTGGTAGTAGCTTCTATTCCTAGTCAGGGTAATATTTATATATAAACTTAAATATTGTATGAGATGAAGCGGGGCGTTGAGTTCCGCCATTCAAAATGCAATGTCTCCGCAATTTCACAGATAGTGGGGAATGGAAGTGTTTTAACTCTAGGTTCTCAAGCTCCCTCTTTCTACTCAGCTGCTAAGTGTGGGATGCAGCGTGAAGGTATAAAAAAATTGTGCGCTCTTGTGGTGCCTGGGATAGATTTCGAAGTATATATTTTCATTTCTCCGCTCTGGTAAAAGACTTCACTAAATACACAATGTCTCGAATTTCATTGGAAAGTGAAGAACAAAGAGTCTTGACACTATGTTTTTCTCTGTCTACCTTGTTTTATGCGGAATGAAGCTCGAAGCTTATTAGATATTTTTACTTTTTGAAACAGAGAATAATAACATCTTTATTAAACGATTCACTATATTTCATCTATTTACAACGCGAAATATCAAAATTGTTTTAATTGATAGATTTTTTTATAATTAAAATATTATACAAAATATCAAAAATCAATTGAAATTGATATACTAACATTTTCTTCGGTATTCCCCCATCCGGTGACAGTCACTACTTTCCCTATAGTCATGTCCTCCAAATGAGCTATCTTCACAGGCTGTATATTCTCATCGAATCTTAGAACTTCTGCTAATTCCAGAAGTTGAAAGTCATAGTCGAAAGGGTGTTCTTTATTTTTGGACGACCACAGCGGATGTACGTAGTGATTTCTCACCATCACTTTTCTTCCTTGGTTCAGATATTTCGAGCCTACCCTAATGTATGACTTCTTGCTAAAAAAAACATTAAAAAATAACAATGATAACAACAATTCAAGATTTTTATTTAATTATTACAAATAATAATGATATTATCATAACTATAAGTAAATTTTTAAAAATTATTTTACATATTTGATGTTAGCATTTGTCTGCCTAAAGAGGTAGTAGTGGTATTTTTACAAATTTCCGCTACCCAAAGATAATTATTAAGAATTATCGTCTGGCAAGAGAGAACGCTATTTATTAAATATTTTTAACATTTTTTTTAAAGAAAAATACTTATTTAGTAAAACGTATAAAAAATTGCTAACAACATATATAAGTTACAAGAAGCGTATAAAAAAAATTGCCGTAGCTTGATGAGATCGTATGGCTTAGTGGTCACAACGCCTGGTCGGTTTCCAGGAGGCGCGGGTTCGAGTCCCGCTACGTTCAATTTTTTATTTTCTAAATAAGCTCGTCTGACTGTAGTTGCGGTATACACTTTGGGTTCGATATACACTTTGGGGAATGAATTATTTTCATTTCCTCTAGTATTAAGACAAAGCGTGGTTGATTTTCGTTACTCCACACATAATATACCAAAAATTGAGCGACAAATGGAGAACAGAGTGTCCCTCCCACACTTGGTTCCCTCTGGCCACCCTGCTGTGCAGGCAAATGCGTGAAGCTGCAACTTACCCACAATGTCCAGCAGTTATCACCCATTTTCTATCAATAATGGCGCCACCACAGTTACTCCCATACGCCACGTGGTACGGATACAGATTGATATCCACTTCGAAGCCACCAACAATCTTATCTTCTCCATAAAGCAAATCGTCATCTACCTTTTGGTTCCCAAATTTATAAGACAACTCAGGGTTGTTATATTCGAAGTTATCAACGTCAGTTATGTCAGTAGCGTCATTGTAATGTTCTATATCGAGCTTAAACTTTGGCTTGGGTTTTCTGTTATTATATAGCGCTACTTCACGGATTCCTTTGATTGGTTCGTGTACTTTCATTACAGGTAGCAATATTATGTCGTATTCTAAAAACAGAATGTCAACTATTAACAAGAAGATAGTATACGATTTTACAAAATAGTTTTGATATTTATCTTATAATATCAAACTAAAACCGATAATATGAATATATACAGTATTTCTGACTGTAAGCAGTAGATGTGGGTTTGTTTTTGTCTCAGAAAACTGATTGTGTCATTTCTCCGCTCTGGTGGTCAAGAACGTGGCAGCGGAATGTAAAGATCGGAGTGTCTTAACACTTGGCTACTGTAAGCCTCTGCTGTATGGGAGTACAGCATATAATCGTTTTCTTAATAAAATAGAGTACCCATTGATATATTTGAACCTTGATCCATAGCTACTGACAAAAGGCATATTGATAACGAACTGTTAAACTTGGTTTAGTATATGTATATTACAAAAGTTATTATTTTCAATCAATTTAAGTTTAGGGCAACTAAAAAAAGGTAGAGACGTGTAGTTTTCGTCTATTAACTTATCAACCACCATTTTGTTTACCACACTAAGAAAAGAAAGATTTTATAAAATACTAGCGACCCGCTCGCGGCTTCGCCCGCTTTAACTACTGAATTATTCATATAATGTACCTATGTTTGCAAAGCACTTAAGATTACTAATGTGAAAATTATTGAAACCTTAATGCAACCCTAATTTTCGTAGCTCCAATAAGGATGTTCCAATTGTTTAAAAAAACACACACCTGAACAAATGACACAAACAACAGAAAACTTAAACGAAAGAAATTATAAACAACAGACTACCTACTATTCTCTTACCCAAAAATACTTAAACGAAAGATGTAACCAACAATGCTGCAACGAAATACATTATAATTATGGGATAACTCCAAAATACGTGCAATCGCTTCTAAGTTTACTTTGCTATAGAGCCAGGCGCAGAATTGAAGCATTCTCTCGTCCATCTCCGTAGTAGCTCCGAACGACATTTAGGCGTTGGTTCCATGGCCGTGGTCTCAAGCGATAACCTGCTCTAGAGCAGACACAGAGAGAGGCGTGAGGGACGGGATTGGAAAGATTATCAAATGCCATCTAGGCGGTCAACTCAGTCAGGTGAGACTCTCGGTTTCCTGAGGGAGGCCCAGCTTAAACGA
>JAATLQ010033382.1:0-11716 GCA_013421005.1 Heliconius erato x Heliconius himera | reverse complement strand
GGTGAAGCTAATTTAATTTAATTTTTTTTAAAGTTAACTCATCATTTGTCTTGTTTCCGTACAGATGATTCACAAGAATTTAATACAGTAAAAAATACTGTATAATGAAGACACAATAAGTTTTGTTGAAGACAATGGCGTTTCAACTTTGTTTATTTTCTAGGAACTATATGAATTCGGAGAAGATAAATTAATTAAAAGCATTTTTTTTCTTTTACTTCAAAATTTTAAAAACATGATTATTGTAGTTTGTATTTTGGATGAGGATCAAACCCACAATCTGATGGTTGTGAATTGTGCTTACCATCAGAATCTTAATATATTCATTTAAAAAATTATATTGAATGCGAGAACTTATTGTCATACTAGATCATATATATTTTTTTTACCTTTTTATATGCAGAGGAAATGAGAACTATGGAAGTATTCAGACACTTCCGTCGCCGACTTTCCGCCGAATTCTGAAAACTTCTTCTCGCTTCTCAATTCTGAAGGAATTCTTTAAGTGGCAGAATTCAACGCCGGGCTTTGGTTTGTTACCAGAGTAAGGAAATGAAAATATCAAATATATGAAATATTTATTCCTCGAGTGGGAGTCGAATCCCCAGCCTGTTGCATTTGCAGTCGCACGCTTGTACCACTGTGCCCTTACTGCCCTCGCTAAGCCATAAATAGGTCATTTATGTTCTATAAATAATAATTATTATTTAAATTTATAGGTCCACCACATTATTGAGCGTATTATAAGCTTTAATTTCGGGTATGGAGGTCGAGTGTTCACTTTGCGGATCAAAATTATGAACTCCGACGATTTAAATTTGTAAAAATATATAAATTACTTGTATTTAGCGCAAAATGTCTTCATTTTTTTATAGTAGAATGAAAGCAATTGTTTTATTTATTGTAAAAAATGAAGTGCTCGTTTCGAACAGTCATTTGAGTCTAATTATACTCAAAATTGCAAGAGCCAAACATATTTTAAAGAAATATAATAAAATTTACCATTAATTATATCTGAAACATTTATTTTTAAAATATTTAAAAATAAAATAGAAGTTAATTCATACACTTTGCCAAAGCCCAAAATTCGAACTTTTTCTTTTATGCCTTGTAGAATCATCTCGTTTTAAACGCCAATAATAATCGCCTAACAGAGTTGTGTCCAAACGGCCTACAAATCGTTCTTTACATCCTGGTAGATTTTTCAAACAAAAAACAAATAAAAAAAAATATTCATACATATCCATTCATTTCCACATGTGATTGAACCCACAACCATAGCACTTACAGACAGATGATGTCTCATTGCACCGCGATATCAAATGTTCATCTGTGGCTATATTAAATCAACATTTTCGAAAAAGCTTCCAAAAAAATCAATTAAGTTCAATTCAATTTGAAATTAAAATGCATGCAAAATCGCTTAACATATTGCCTGAAATAACGTACAGTTGATATTGTAATCGATATTCAATATCCACATGTATATAGTATAGATATATATGACGGCTAGTTGCAATTTCACAGAAACCATAAGCTTAATCGTCATCGACATATCTCTCTTATCTTCGTGTGGCAGTATACAATATAAAATTAGCGACTTGCTCGCGACTTCGCCCGCTTGAAATATGTAATTATTAATTTACTAATCACCATTACTTTCGTTTTATAATAATAATATCATTTTAAAAACAATATGTTTACCTATATTGAAAAGTAAAGTTTCAGTTAATGTAATAAAATATTTACGTATAGCGATTTTCGCTACACTAAATGTTATAGGGAAGCTGGCAGAAATAAATTAATGATTAAATGCCACCAATAACTTTGTTCTTTATATATATATATCCGAACGGCGTCTGTATATGGAAGATACGATTTTACTATATGTATTAATATGTTAGCTGCGATTTAAAATAGACACAATATTGACTAACGGTAGATAAATGTGGCGTTGAATTCCGCCACTCAACACAGAGTCTTTGTCACAGCGTCATTAGCAGAAAGAAAAAACCTTCGACTCGTCCATCGAGGGATCGAGGTGAGGATCTACGTACTAATTTCATGATTGTAGTTTAACAGAAGTTATAAAAGTGATCAATCTTAACTTTGCAGGAGTTTGCACTAATTTTGTATGAAATGAACCACAAATCAATAAGTTTGTAATCTATACTAATATTATAAAGAGGTAAGATTTGTATTTTTGTATGTATGTTTGTATGGTTTTCACACAAAAACTACCGGACCGATTTCAAAAATTCTTTCGCTATTAGAAAGCTGCATCTTTACTGTCCCACATAGGCTATATTACATTTTCAAAAAAAATAGGGAACCCTAAGAAAAATGCAATAATGTAACTCAAGGTGTGAAGAAATTGATCTAAAAATTTTTATCATCGCGTGCGCTGCGAAAACTATTGATGATAGAACAAAATAATGTTCTACAGTATTATAGAACGCATCAATATCTATAAAAAAGTCCGCGATACCATATGTCCAACTACTATAGTTATGACAATATAACTACTTTTTTATATTTTTTAAGTTGATGAAGGTGCCGACAATAATCAAACCGTATTATTCACACCTCTGCAATAATCCTTATCGTATTAAATGATATTTTATTAAAGATAATTTCAATATGTATAAAGTACTTTTTAAATTAATAAAATCGGTCATTTCATTCAAGAGATATAACGAATTTAAAAATATCACTCTAAAGAAAATCATGTAATAATAAAAAATGCGGAGTAGTAGCCTCGCTCATCAATACGATACCATGTGTAACTGTTACAGTTATGCCACAAATTTTCAAAGGAAAATGTGCAAATTGACTAGAACAGAGCCGCCATCGTAGTGCAGAGGGACATCTCAAAATATATGTATTATTTTAAAAACATACAAGAGTGTGTTTCTCTATAGATTATAAATCATAAGAAATTTGCCATCGCATGCGCTGCGGATACTATTAGTGATAGAATAAAATATTATCTTATCTCTATATCTATATATATTATAAAATAAGAACGCCTTCCGCCTCTGTCTGGCCTTTCTAACTCTTCTTCTAAACCACCCAACGGATTTTGATGCGGCTCACCGTTAGGTAGAGTATTATTTAGGGAAGGTTTATATATAGTTTATTTATATGTATATTTTAATTAATGTAATTTGACATAAATATGATAAATGTGTATAAAGTCCTACCCGTTGAGACACTTTGACGCATGCGCTGCTTTAATGGTAAGTCCTACATTAAAACTATGTACTAGAGTATTATTCCTCTTAATAAGATCTACAAAAAAGTCAGCGACAGCATATTCGTATCTTCTAAGGATAACATACAGTGAGCATATTTCTGTGTAAAAATAGTAATTTGAATATGTTTTTTATTGTGAGGGATGCTTGTCCATAATAGTATCAATCCTTATTCTTTTAAATACTTTATTAATTTTCTACGCTAAACAAAGATAAAATTTGCTCTTTTAGTTTGTAGTTTTAGAGAAAAATGCATTTAATTGTTGACACATCACGCCGGCTATAAACCGCAGTTTTGGCTCATGTTTGATTCATCTCTTACTCTCAGCATATAAATAAGTATATCAGTTGTCTTGGCCATTTGGTGTTGATCAAAACGTCCTTTACAAAAATATTCAAAAAATTACATTACCAAAAAATCCTTGCTATGAAAAGATTCACCGCCCGCCCCGCGTCCCTTGCGTCCCCCCCGCGCCGTTTTGCACTTTTTGTTTTAATACTTTTAAATATTTATTTTATGTTGCTAATTAGCTTAAATACCGTATACCTAAATATTTTTCTTAAAATACAACAAATTTAGCGAGCCAAATCCAGCCTCTTCGACTGCCGCAAGGCAAGATTCACGTCCCGCAGGGGACGACCTTACCGCCGTCAGCATACTTACAAGCAGCCACATAGTGATTGCAAATTATTCAGAGACAGAGAAGCCTCTTCCCTCCCCACCCGATGTCGCTGTAAAAGCCAGTAGGGCTAATAACATAAAGTTCAAGTTCGAAAAAAAAGAGTAAAATCAAATAAATGCCCAAAAGTTAAGGCTTTTATTACTTAATGATGCCGTCTTGACACAGTGGCACAAGCGTGTTACTTTAAGCGCGACAGTTGTGAATTCAGTTGCCACTTTGGAAAAAGAGATGTAATTTATTAATATTTTCATTTTTTCATTTTGGTAAAAAGGCAAAGCGCCAAAGCTACTCAAAGCATAAATTGCGTGGAAAGTGAAAATCTTAAGTTTTCAATTATTGTTTGTGTGATGACAGAAAAAACTCGACACATTATGATAATAATATAGACCGAGATTTCAATATTTAATATTCTCCAATATAAGTTGAGACTTTCTCAAGCAGCCACGTAGTTCTCGCAATTTGTGTATGATATAATCTATATTTTAACCCGGAATTTATGTGGGAAAAATTATTTTTGCAGTGTGCGCGCAAGTACAGTTTACCTAGACAAATATAAAATAACTAAATATTTTTCTTTTAAATATGAAAATTCTTGCAAGCTAAATCAAATCAATTCCCAAAAGACTTAAAATTATAATGATTTAGTGCACAACAGTGTGGATAACCAAACTAAAAAATAATCCATTTTGAGGGATCTGTACCTCAAAACAAAACAACGATATCCTTATAGGATCACTTTGTTGTCCGTCTGTCCGTCTTTAATAGTCATTATAAATGCATAACGCAGACTATACACAGCTGTATCGACTCATGCTTCATTTATCCCTTACTCACAATTTAATATTGACCATTTAATGTAGATAAAAACTGTCATTTACTGTTTTTTTATTTTAATAAGTACTTTTAAATCTGTAACACAGATTTAAAATTACATTACTAAAAATGTTTGCTGCGCCATATGGCTCGACGCCCGCCACGCGTCGTTTGCTTATAAAAGTGCATCCGCCACGGCCGCCCGGCTCCTTTCCCCCGGGTATAGAAGGAGGGCCTGATCATGTTGCCTAAGGCTCATCAGCGAAGTTATTCGAGAAGTTATTCCTCCCACTTCTCCAGCACCACGAAGCAAATAGTTTGGCGAGCCCGCTCGCCCACTCAACCACTCTGCAGGTGGCTAGAGCGGGTCACTACGCTGCAGCAGCGATTAACCAAAAGGAGAGTGCAATAATTTCTCGACGTAGCACCTGCTTTCGGCCGTGTGTGTTATCCGTGGCTACTTTATAAAGTGCTCAGTGCCGGCACTATCACGTCGCGCACGTTCTTACCGACTACTTACCTGATAGAACATTTTTCGTGAGAGTGGAGAGTGTAGCAGCCACTCGATCGCTGCCGGAATTCCCCAGGGCAGCATTTTATCACCTGCCCTCTACGAATTATATACCGATGACATCCCAACACACGGCCTTAAGTTGGGCCTCCCTGACTGAGTGTCTCAACTGGCTGAGCTTACGAGCGGTAAGGTGACGTTTGATCATCCTTCCGATCCCACCAAAAACTCTCTCTGTATCTGGTCTAGGGCAGGTACACAGTCCTAGGACCCACTAGCGATGCACTCATATTGATGGTTGCTTGATACGGTTGCCACGGCCAGACGGCCTTGATGCCGTTCGCCAGCGCCAGAAGAAAGGAGCTGGACGAGAGAATGCTTCAATGCTCTATAGTAAAGTAGAAGTTAGAAGCAATTGCACGTATTTTGGAGCTCTTTAAATTATAATGTATTATTTCAGCTCAACATAGTTGGTTTAATTTTTCGTTTAAATATTTGTACATAAAATAATAATAGGTAGACCACTACGTTGTTTATGATTTTTACCATTCAAGTATTCTGTTGTTTGTGTCGTTTGTTTAAGGAACGCAATTCAGTATATTAGGTAAAAAATTCAGTAGTTTAAGCGGGCGAAGCCGCGAGTGGGTCGCTAGTATTTTTATAATGTGCTAAACCACTAGTGTTCACTTCTTGCTAAAATTAATATTTCTATGGAACCTCTGTAGGTTTTGATTACTGTATTATTGGGAAGTCTAGTCAAAAATAAAGCGTAAACTTATGATTGTGGTGACTTAAAAGTTTTTTTTCTGTATTTCAACTGGTGACTTGATATTTGATATTAATATATTGTTTCAGTAATAAGTTCTTGTCAGCAATGTGCCAGAATAAGATTAGAATATTACTGTAATTATAATGTTATTTTACTTTGGTGTATCTAGTAGATATAACTGTTGCGTTCTCGACTTTGAGAACTGTTATTTGCTCGTTATTCCATAAATTATTAAGTTTTTTTACCACACAAATTCTCGAAAATTGAGTAACAAACGGTAAGTAGGGAGTGTCTTAACACTCACCTATCTATTTTGAATTCAATTTAGCCATAAAAATAAGAATTTAATTGTAAATACATCTAAATAACTCGAAACTGTGGAATGGCCTACCCGCAGTGTTTCCAGGTCAATATGACTTTGGTACCTTCAAAAAGCGCATCTATCTCCACCTTAAAGGCCGGCAACGCACCTGTAGCTCCTCTGGTGTTGCACGGGGTCGTGGGCGGCGGTAATCACTTACCATCAGGTGACCCGAAAGCTCGTTTGCCTTGTCCTTTTACATAAAATAATAAGACCCTTTTACTGTTTCAGGTTTCTAACAGTAAAACCAAAAATGTTGTAAATCAGCTTACAAATTTAAAGTCGCTATTATAACTCGTTAGATGCGAAACTTATTTTCAATGTTTATACTAGGATCCGTCACATGCTGTGCGCGGCGGATGGAGCTGAGCGAAGCTATGTTGCGCAATGTAATTAAAAAAAAACTAAGAGATACTTAAAATAAAATGACTCTTTTAAAACTGTCATTTTTTTAATCCAAAAATGTGCAAGTAAATAAAAATTTCGAACAACTAAAACTTTTTTCTTACTATGAGAAACTTAAAAAAAAGTTTTCTATCATGTTGAATATTGCATGAATAACGCAACCACGCTCATTCGTTTGCATGCCACGAATTATCAATAAATTTGGAAATTTTTAACCTCTCTATGTTGAGTCATGAGTTTTCTCAGATATATTCACTGTTTCATTTGGTAGCTGATAATAGATATAGTATATTTGAATAAATTGAAACGAAAGACGAAATCAAAATTATTGGCTTTATTCAAATATCATTTCACATAGTCTAATTTATAATGACAGATACAAATATATTATTCTTAATTATGATACTTCACTACAATAGAGGAGGTTTTATATCATGACAACGTTATAAGGCTTAACTCTATGGGATACATTTTGACCATTTACTCAAAAATTACAATTACAATTATCACCAAAATTCGCTGAGATCACTATGTTGTCCGCAACGTTGCTACAAAATTTCAGAGCTGTACGTTTAACCGGCTTGGAGGAATAGCATTACATAGAAACACACTTTTGACCAGTAAGACCAGCAATAAGTCTTACTCCTTTTATATTAGATTTAGTATAACATACACATGTTTTTCTTCAAGCTGTATCCAGCATACACAGAGGGGGTTTTTCCACCACCGCAGACCTCAGTTTCCCTACTTTTCGCAGAATTTCTGAAACGAGTTGATTAGCGGAGATCAACGCTGCGCATTTTCAAATTGTTGACAAAATATCTAAAGAAAATAGTATATCCCTTCCTCCGACTTTACACAACAATCCATCTCAAAAGAATATGTGTGTGGAAAATTTCCGTTCTAAATATAGCGTATCAAAACACCAAAGCTTTCATATTTAATATTATAAAAACTTATGACAATAAGTATAATTATTTTATTCCGAAAAGAATACCAAAAATGCAACATGCATTTCCGTATTAACAAAAGTCACGTACGCCCTTTGTAGTTTAAAACGATATTACGTGCGTGTAATCTCTGAATTCAGAAGTTAAACTAATATATTTTGGTAATGCAGAAATAAATATAATATGCATATTATTCGATAAATTTATATTTTACAGTATAAAATAATAAAATATTTAATAAGTAAGTTAGTTGAAAAATAATTTATATTTATGATTGGAAATGTAATCTAGTTTTGAGTAGTTGATTTCAGTAGTGTGGTTTTCAAATTAAATTAAGCACTTGTATTGTGTATACAGGATGGCCACGCCACCACGCCACGCCAGCGCTCCTTTTAAGGGAATACAGCATATAGAACGTACGTAAGATTTTTTTTTTCATTTAACTATGTTTATCCATAATTTATATCAATTCATAAACAACTTTGAACTTTGCCGCCAATACCTACAACTCGATTTCGGAATGAGGTGTATGCGGCGGTTTCCCTTTCATAGGTTTATGTGTGCGTGCGTCGTTCTTGACAAATTACGTTTTATCTTACAACGATAATTTTATTATTTATTTTGTTTGAAAAAACACTTTCTCATTTTTGGGATAAAACAGTTGTAATAGGTTTTTATAGAGTACTTAAAACTGTGGTTTCATTTAAAGTGGTGCTGACAAAAACACTCTGCATATAAGTCTTTTACAAAATTATTGTAATATTTATATTACTTTCTTGACATTCAATATTTCTCGTGAAACTTAGTGTTAATAATAAGCTCCTTCTGCTCACCTTGTTTTTATCAAAATTTGTCTCTTTTCTATTTAAAAACTAAAATGGACAAAGTAAAAATAAAACCAAACGTTTATCGCTTATGTAAAACAAACTAAAATTCACAAAATCAAATAAAAAAGCACATTTTTTTATAGTTTTCGTTTAAAAAATTAAATTATCCATCTATTACATAATTTCGTAAGTAGTATATTATTTGAATGACCAAATTCCTTCATATTAATGCATAGTACATTTTCTTTCCCATTCTAAATAAATATTACTTATGATATTATTACATTATACTAACAACTTTTGACCATTCCAAGCACGACATTGCAACTATAATAAAAAATAACGCTCCACTCAAATTTTATTACTATAGTAGTCGACGTTTGCTAACTATCAAAGTAGAATTCAAAAAATAGAAAAATAATATGGTTGTCAGTATTATTGTATGTTTCATACTATATATTGTTTTAGGTTAAGAAATTAATATTTAAAATGAAACTACTACTATATTTTTTGGGCACTTTTAGTAAAAGTTACGTGGTATGTGATTGATAGATTTTGGTTACGATTGACGTCTAATAAATATAAAATTTGCAACTACTGGAGATTCATGTTAAACATGTAAATTTATAAAATATTTTGTATTTTAAACATATATTTTTAGATTTACAACATTTTAGCTTCACAGTGTATCCTGCACATACCAGACACAGGGAACCTGAGCACTAGAGTTTGCATTAAGAATCCTTTTCGATTTAGAAACTTCCGTCCACAGGCGTTTCTTGGTAAGTGACAGAACTCAACACCGCGCTTACGTCGCCAGCAGAGCAAGGAAAATATTAAAATATTAAATATTTCATTAAGCTTATATAAAGCTCTATTTGACTCTAAACATAAGTTTAGAGTCAATTTTTTTTTATTTTTTTTCTGATGCTTACGTAACTTATAAAAGTTACGTAAGCATCAGAAAAAAAATTGTCCTTTATCTCAAGCTGAGCATCTGTATAGATCTATTTGGTCACTGCTGTTGCAATAGGACTGCTATTGAATGAGGCAATCTGTATGTTAAATAGAAGTATATTGCAAATGAATTAATTTGAGGCCAGTCGTAGCGCAAGGGCACAAAGTGTGACTGTAAAACCGATTGGTTATGAGTTCGATCCCCACTCGAGGAAATTAAATATTTATTTACATTTATATTTTAATTTCTCCGCTCTGATTGAGATCTGTATTCTACGCCTTGTATTTTACCTTTTATTACACGCCTTGTATTCTACCGTTGCGCTGACCAACCGAGAGGACAATAACGCATCTACATCTTGGCACTCCCGCTCGCTCTCTATCCTACCTTGTACCCTGTACCCTGGGCCAGTAAGCGACCCGACTCCTCGGTAAATCGATCGTGTCATTGCCCTTTCGCTTGGTCTCAGTCACATAAATAACATTCAAATCTCTCTGTTCTGTCACTTCTAATAAAACTTTAATCTTTTCTTCCATCTTTTCTCTTAGATTCGACGTAACTACGTAGCGTGCTGGGTGGCGGTCCCCAACCCTGAATGTTACAGCTCTCGTAAGGGCAGGCAGAGGTCACTGTGGGCAAGCCTTCCATCGTTGACTCATACAAAAAAATATTTTAAACGTACAATACAGATGTATAGTCGTGTAAGATATCATATTTTAGAAGTATTGAAATGATTTTTTTCAAAAGCACGAGGATCCTCGAGCTGGCCCTCTTTGAAGAGGTTGATAATAATGAACGAGACTAAACAGCTGTACAGAGATTGAGGCCTTTAGAGCTGCATTATTTCTGCTCATCACGCTAGGGATAAAGAGTGAAGTTAAAAACATCTTTTTCTATTAAGAATTAAATCTTATTTCATTTCAATTAAATACTATACTAACATAATATGTACTCATAGAATATGCACTGTAATATAGTACATAGCTGAACTCGGAGAAATTTGAATTCTTTAGATTTCTTCCCACATAGTACGCGATCCTATACAAGATATGAGATCTTGATAATATGGAAACGCATATCAGAATAAGCTAGGCCGCAAGCTTACTATATCTATATAACAATAGCAGCATCTTCAGTTAGTTGACAAAATAAATATATTTTTTTATTGAAAAGAAAATACGTGTAAATCGTGGAAAACGTCAACATTCATCAGCTAATGACATCTGACAAAACATGCGACTCGTTCATAATAATCACATTTTAAGTTTTAAAATTTCCAACAAAAACAATGTGCCGTTTAAATTATTTTTCTAAAAGAGTATTCTGAAAAAAAGAAATTGAAATGAATTCTAAAAACTGTAGCTTACTTTTCATCGTTTTGTAATATTTTCTTTATATGTAAAAATGTATACATGTTTTTGTTTTTCTTTTTAATCTTCGTGATCTTATATGGGTTCCTTTCCTAAAAGATACAGAACCCTAAAAA
Source organism: Heliconius erato x Heliconius himera (assembly GCA_013421005.1). Lineage (NCBI taxonomy): Eukaryota > Metazoa > Arthropoda > Insecta > Lepidoptera > Nymphalidae > Heliconius > Heliconius erato x Heliconius himera. The sequence continues at coordinate 699 of JAATLQ010033382.1, read as the reverse complement.
CATGTTAAAATGAACAGACACACACACATACATAAATACATATTGATTATACGTTACCCTTCTTGGTATTGCCAATCGAGTAAAATCGAGTTCGAAATAAAGCATGTCATATTTGAGAATCGAATTATTAAATACTAGCGGCCCACTCGCGGCTTCGCCCACATACCACCTATAATAATTTTATTATGCTGCATTTGCCAACAGATTCATATATTTAATTATATACAATTGTGACTGTATAAGAGGACGTCATCGGCGATGCGCCCCCCGCAGAGTAAAGCTCAAGCTAGGCTTGCAGTCGTAAGCTACGCTCTGTGCGTTGAATTATTTTAATTTTACATTTTCTCGAAAAGTATACTTCCAAATTATATACTATAAAAGCCGAAGATTATCTTCATTAAATTTCCTTGGGGATGAAATAATTATCGCTCGTGGGTTTCAATATACATGCCAAATAAATTCAAAATTCAAATTCAAATTCAAAATATTCTTTATTCAAATAAACTTTTATAAGCACTTTTGAATCGTCGAATGAACATATAACAAAAAATAAAAAGCTACCACCGGTTCGGAAGGCAGTTCTGCTGAGAAGAGCCGGCAAGAAACTCAACAGTTGCTCTTTTCAAAGTCAATGGTATAATATATAATTTTATTACATTAACTGGCAGCTATCCTGCATCACATTCAATAGACATTAAT
>JAATLQ010033381.1:0-11803 GCA_013421005.1 Heliconius erato x Heliconius himera | reverse complement strand
TCCAATTTACATGCTATAAAAGTCGAAGACTATCTTTATTAAATTTCCTTGATGATGAAATATCTTTCGATCAAAATTTTCAATATACTAGTGAAATAAAAATCGATGATATATCACCTTACAATTTTCAATTAATTTTGTCACAAAATGCCTTGCTGTCACTTATTTATAAGAGATAAATATATGGTATCGCGGACATTTTTTAGAACTAATAAAATTGAATATTTTTGTCATACAACGTACTGTCATATTATTTACTATATTGACAGCGCACGCGCTTCAAGCAATTCGATAGTGTTTCTTATTATTGTTATTTCGTTATTTAAGGCTAACTAAGACTTATACCGTAATGTTATAAAGCCTAAACTTCTGAAGAATGCAGATTTTATACAAAACAAAAAGAAAGTAAATCGGACCAGTAGATCCAGAGATCCTAACGTTTAAAGAAATAAACAAACAAACTCATTTATTAGTATTGAAGCTTAGATTATCTAACACATACTTATCACTCTAAGACCTGCCTTACGTAGGAATTGAACCTGTGCCCTATGATATTGATATCAGGGTCATAACATTTAAAATAAAACACTAATAACTTTACTGTAACTTTCCCATGACATAAATTTTCCTTATTTACATTGAAACTGTTGACGTATTCTTACTTTACAAATTAAACAGTCTTACTATTGTTCTTTAGAATGAATCACTAATATGACTAAGGAGCCATAATGTAGTGAGTAGACTATATTTGTTTTTGGGCTTAATCAAAATTTATTTGCTTAAGATTTTTAATTAATGTATTGAAAATCCATACTTTACATATTGTAAGTGCAATATATTGAATATTGGGTGAAAAGTGGGTTATGTCATTTAAGTCTTTAAGACTGTGTTCCCTTATCATGTCTACTATGTCCTCCTATGCGAGAAAAAATGATTTTTTTTGTTTTGTTTTATAATAACACTCGTTAAAAGAAATCTTACTACAATACAAAAGGGTGCAATAGGTATTTAGATGCAAAATAAAAAATAATTGAACTCTGAATATACCTTAATATCTCATATATGCGCACGTATATATAAATATGTGCAGGATTGTGACAGTGAGAACATAGCGTTTGGCGCTTTCTCTGGATACTCGGATAAATGAAAATATAAATAAATATTTCATTTCCTCGACTGGGGATCGAACCCACAACCAGTCGCGTTTACAGTCACACAAATACTTGTGCCTCTGCGCCACGACTGGCTTCTAAAAATGTTGATACACAATTAAAATTATTTCGCAGGACGTAGATAATATATACAAAAAAACATTAAAAAACACGCATAAACATACATACATTGAATTTTATATATGATTATTTAAATATAAGTCTATATTCAATTTGAGTCGGTTAACATTTTAAAGACCGCGGAAACACGTGAGGTCATTATATGAGACATGATCATTTAAATCAATATACCTAATATGAAAACACGTTATGTGTGTTTGTTTCACAAGGACTATTAGGTAAATAATAGTCTTATTTTTTTTTGCTTCACGCTGTATCCCGCACGCAGCAGGTTACGCAGAGGGAACTTAGTGTTAAGACACTCCGTTCCACACTGTTCGCCAAATTCTGGAGGCATTGCGTGTTGATTACAACTCAACGCCATACTTTTGCCACGACACCAGAGCGAAGAAATTAAAATATAAATGTAAATAAATATTTTATTTCCTCAAGGTGGGGATCGAAACCACAACCAGTCGATTTTACAGTCACAATTTCTGCCCCTGCGCCACGACTGGCCTAACTTAGACATAATAATCATACTAAATCAGGAAACACAAAGTAGTGACATATGTCTTTTTTGAATGTTTCAAAGTACCAATAAAAATATTAGTGTACACTGACAAAAAAAAATGTTTATTAGGAAAATATAAAAAATTAAGGAAACGTAGCGGTATTTGAACTAGACCCTTGAAATGAAAATATTTGTAACTTAACTCTATTCGTAGTAATAAATCCCTACGAATTGCTAATTCCTAAATAAGTTTTCTTTCTCTTTTATTGTATTTCTATCAATTGCACGTTATCAACGTCCCTCAAGAGCCTACAAATTTGTTGATTTATTTTTATCACCAGGTATTCCCTTTGTATTTTATGGTTTGTACGCTTATTGTAAAAACCCCCTTTTTTTAATATAAGAGGCTATAATTTTAATTGACCTTTATAATGCGGAGGAGACGTATATATTTAGTGAAAATATTATTTGTGTCTTTATATTTTTATTTAAAACATCTTCTATCTGTCTGCTTGTGTTAGGTAGGATAATTTGTTTTTTTAGGTTCCTGCTATATCCCGTGTAAAGAAGGGCGAGCAGAGGGAACCTAGTGTTAAGGCACACCGATCCTCACTTTGCCATATTTAAAAAATGCATATAGAGTAGAGAAATACATAAAAACACTATCTTTTCACTTACAAAACTAGATAAATGACAAGCAAAATAAAAAATAACCATTTCACTAATTGAAGATTGAACCCACTACTATCACGCTTACAGTCGGAGATTATCACTGAGCCACAATGGTGTATACTTACAATATAGTACATATTCTTAAGCAAAATCAGAAAATATCAGTAGTAGTGTGATGTGACGTCATACGAGTGGTGTTGTAGTGTACAGGTCATCTAACCCGTTTAGTTCAGTCTCGTTTTACATTACAAACTGACAACATGCGCTTTTTGGTAAGAATATTTATAAATTAATATATTATTTACTTTTGTTTTATTTAGTTTTACGCTGTACCGCATAGTAAATTTGAAATTCTAGTGTTAAGCTTAAGACACTCCGTTCCCATTAAGACATTATTCCTCCTAGAAGAGACGGTCGTTCTTTTGCACTTTTTCTCGTTAAATAACTGTAGGTAGAGGGAACCTACACCTAGTTGGAACCTGTTTTTACCCCACGCACCGCCAAATTATAAAGACATTGCATTTTGAGACGCGAAACTCAACGTCGGGGAAATGACAATAATTTAATATTATCGTCATATTATTATTCTCCGATTGAGAATTGAACTGACAACCATCACATGACGCAGTCCTACACTCCTGGTTTTTATTAATAGATATAAGCGCGCATTTAAATTGTTTTAGTAAATTTTTCATATATTAATTTTAGAGTTTGGTTATACTCGTTAAAATATTTACTAATTTGTGAGAAAATATTTTTAAAGGCTTCTGTTTAACTTGCAATGTTTGTGTATAACACATTGTGACTGAAAAAGTTTTTTATATAGCTTCAGGCTGTACCCCCGCTTGTAGCATGGTGTGAAAAAGGAACCTAGTGTTATGATTTACCTATCCACCGCCCAATTTTTTAAATTTAATTTTCAATTCCCTCCTCTGGTAACGAAGCATAGCGCGGCGTTGAGCTCCTCCACTCAACACACAATGCCTTCAGAGTTCGATATGTGCGGGATTCAGCGCGATGCTAAACAAAAATAACAAAAAAAAAACAAATCGAATCGACGCAGTTAATCGAATCGATTGTTAGTTATAATATTTGTTACATATTTCAAATATCTTACATATTTCGTATACATTTATAGTAACTAATCTACATTATTAATTAGATATTATCAATATGGTCATATACGCGTGTTTCCTTTTTCTTTGTATTTTTATAAGTAATACCGATTGCATTGCTTTTATTTTGTTACAAGAAACAATGATTCATTTTCAGGTAAAATTCTGCGCCATTTTTGCTATGATAGCCTTCTTTTTCAGCTTCACGGTGTAAGTATGCCGCATCTAGTAGGTACATAGCGAATCTTGTGATAAAACAATTCCTTTCGAACTTTTACCAGACTTTCGAGACGGTGTGTGTTGGTTGGCGGAACTCAACGCTGCACTTTGTCTTCTTAGCTGTTACCAAAAGAAAGAAAGGGAATGAAAATAATTATATCTCTCAAATGGTAATCGAATCGGCAATGTAATTATTTGTTCTAATAATAAAACTATAATATTTTCCAGCTATCCTTCATCATAGCCTGCCTGGTGCTCGTCTTGGCGAGTTCAGCGCCCACAGATCCTTACAATTGGCTTATGAACAGACCGTCGCAACGATTTGTAAGATTTAGTCCACATAAAGTTGAACCTGGTGTTAAAGGTATTTGGATTAATTATAAATTTATTCTTAGTCTTTTGCAAATAGCAGGATAGACAAAGAGAATATAGAGTCAAGACGCTTGTCAAACGTGAACGTAGGAGTTAGTGCGCTTAAACTGTTTCCAAGAAACGCAGGTTCAACTCTCGTTACCTGATCCCGTTGTGCTGATACCTAATGCTGCATTTTATTTTATCAGACTGGAGAAATAATACTTTTAAGGAATTAGAAACGAAAGCATAATTATAGCATATACAGTCAGGTATTTTTAAACGAAATTAGTTAGTCAGTCTAATATTTTCGCATACCAATATCTGATTCTGATTGAATTTAGAGTTGCATTAGCATTGCAATGTTTAAAAAAACCCACTTATATATTCATAAATAATGTCAGTAAGAAATGATAAAAAAAGACATCTTAAAAAATACATATTTATATGTATTAATTTATGATATATGTAATACTTCTTTAATTTTTCCAGGTTACAACCCACAACCACCATCACTAAATCTAAGGAAAGGCGAATACATGTGCGGAGACAAAGTATGCAAGTTGAAACCCGGGGAAGTCCCTAAGGGATGTAATGGAATATGCCAATATCCGATCTAGATATTCCTATTTTTCCTTCATTTTAAATTAAATATGTTTAATTTATAAAAAAAGTCTGTTTTATATACTTAAATTTATTATAAAACTGTAAACGTAACTTAGTTTTTTTTTAAATAATAAGTAATTTAATTTTAAATAAGTAAATTTTGTATTGTTTTTTTATATATTTACTTCCCCACTGCATGTTTATTTTCTTTGTCAAAATCGAATACACTTATCGTATAAAAGAAAGTATAAAGGACTAAATATTATATATTTTATAACAATCAAAAATAGTTGCTTCTCTTACAGACGTTGTTGGGGAAAAGCAAAAAGTATTGCAATAAACAGCGTATACTGTTATTTATAAGGTCGGTACCGAAAGATTTAAAAACACCTTCCACCTCCCTTTTTTGCAAGAGAGAGAGAAGCCTAGTTTAAGTAGCAGATAAATATAAAATGTTTTTTTTTAACATTTTTAAAGTGTTATTTCATACATAGGAGAGAAATATATTTATTAAGAAACCGTATATTTTGAACTTAGCGTAGTAAATTGTACGTTTTCTATTTTCTTAATAAGTAAATATAAAATGTAATTAAAACTAATAAGACCATACAGCCTTAAATTATATTTGTAATATCCTACACATAAAAAACAGATTAAAAAATATTTTAACTCATTTAATAACCTGTAATTGAAGCCACAGATAAAAAATTAAACCAAAATAATGAAATCAATATTTATTTCAATTTACTCTGCTCCCACTTATTCTGCGAGAGTTTAAACGTATTCACATCCAGTTTAGTTGCAATGAGGCGGCCATAGTTAGTGCTGTTCAGTAAATTACTTTTATCCGATAATTCTGTCATTATTTTAACTTTCTGTTCGTTGGTAGCGGCTTCGAATACTTGCTCGAATGCTCTAGAGCCATGTTGGGAAAGCGCTAATTTTTGATAGTAACCCTGGAATTCATATTCATACGTTTAATAGTAAAAAAAAATATTAAAATAGTGCAGTTATTAAAATAGTGTTAAGACACTCTGTTCCCATTAAGACATTTCCGGTGCCCGCTTTCCGCTGAATTATGGAGGTGTTGAGTGGCGCGAATCAACGCCGCGATTTGGCTTGTAATCAAAGCGGAGAAATGAAAATATACATTTTGTGTCCTTTAATGGGAATCGAACCCACAAGTTGTACCGTTATCAGTCACACGCTTGTGCCCCTACACCACGACTAGCCTTTCATCTTTATTATTTACTGTATTATAAGGACACATTATTTTTTTTTGTTTTGTTTTTCTTTTTTTTCGATTTCAATACAAAATAAAACACAACAAACCTTCAATTTCCATATCAATTTATCCCTGGCCTTAACACCCACAAAACTTCCTTTACAAATCGCATCGGCGACATGGCAACCTTTCGGATCACTAAATATATAAACTAGTTCTTCCGGAGACTGTTCTAGAAGACCGTTGATCGCTTTCGCTGGACGCTACAATCAATAAATAGAAAAAATATACTTATATCTAGAATAATTTCTTGAAAGCCTAATAGCCTGGCTTTCTGGAACTTTTGCGCTATGTACGCTCGGGAAGAAAATAATCGAATATAAGAAAAAAATACTAATATCAAATCTACGCAGAAATCTACAGTTTACTCTAGGTCAATCTAACTCGTTGATTATATCGGAAGGTTTTTTAGCATCACACCTTATCCCATATATAGGCCTGGTATACCTGGGCTGGTCCGATTCCGTCCCAGGAATTTACATACAACGTCCGTCCATGAACCTAGTGTTAAGACACTCCGTTCTCCGTGCTCACGCGCTTCGTCTTTTTACAAGAGCGAGAACATAAAACAGTATGAATGAGTGAATATATGAAATGACCGAATGTATGAATGATGAATTTATAAACATATACAATACATAAACTAACCTGAAAATCCAGCATAGTTTGCAACATAACAGATCCATGTACATTTATAAAGTAATCCTTAACATCCTTGGCGCCCAATGGTAATAACTTTAAACATTGTATGGGAAACTGGTTTGCATTGTCAGTACAGTTTAAAGCTTTTTCTAGATTCTGTAAGAGAATTTTTACGTTAAGTTTTGCAATTTTCATATCACACTTTAGAAAATGTACAATAATTTAAAAAAGTGAAGAACAAAGACTTAACAGTAGGGTCCCCGTACCCTTCTTTGTGCAGGATAAAGTGTGTAAATATAAACATAATAAAATAATACCTGAACAAACTGCATTTGTTTAGATTTCATTCTTAAACATGCTTTAGCTATAGCGACTAACACTCCGGTGTTACCACAGGCTAGTAAAGCATTGTATTTACTTGATAGTTCTTCAAACATGGGCTCAAACTGGAAAAAAAAATTATAAAAAATTGTATTAAAAAAAATTATTATATTATAGTTTAAAATAGGATTTAAGAAATGAAAAAAATGGTTGTCAAATATATTTGATCCTATAACAATATTTTGTAAATATTTTATACAATAATTAAACTCTTTCTTTATTTTTTATATTTTTAAGATTATTATATTTTAGTATTTTATATACTTTTGAAATGAAAATATATTTTTTTAACTTCACTCTGTATTCCACACAGCAGAGTAGGCAGAAAGAACCTAGTGTTAAGATTTAAATAGTGGAATTTGAACTTGCACCTATTAGCAGCATTCGAATGTTATTCTAGTTGGTTCTAATACCAAAAGACAAATGCTTAGAACTATAATTTAACAAGAGAGGAAAAAAATGTATTTTCCTTTCCTAAGTGTGAAATAACACTTTATTACTCGAAAAAATATATATCTCTAATACATACCTCTTCCTTTATCTGACAGTTATCAAAGAGTCTCTGAACAGTGAAGTTCAACATCGGCAGGGTAGCGAGCTGACCCAATCTATTTATGAAACATCTCGCATATATTTGTGTGTATGTCTTCTTTTTAGATACAAATAACGCAGCTTCTAATAATCTGAAATTATAGAAAAGTTATTAATACTTATAGAAAACATTAATAATTTTAATTTAACAGGGGTCAAACCAGCGCCTTTCAGAAAACCGTCCAAGCGCTCTGACCTCTAACTACGTCGAAATTTTTATAAGAGCGAATTTTTTACAAATTTCTGGTGAACAAAGTGCTTAAAATTATCATTTGGTAAGTGAGAATGGTATTAATTAAACATTTCTAAAATGTTATTTGCGTATGTACTTTTGTGCATAGCGAGACTTGAACCAGTGTGTCTTGTTTACTGTCCGAATGCGGTGAACACTTAAGACATACGTTTTCATTGAGCTACGTCGAAATTCTTATATGCGGTCTTAAAACTCACTTATATTGTTAGAATTAGTTGATAAAAGCATATGGTTTAGTAGTGAAATTAAACACCGCATTTTGTTTTGTTATCGAGTGGGAAAATTCAAATCATTTAAACATAATCCATCCCTACTAAAAGGTGCGTAAGTGCATGGAACCCACTATCACCATTCATCATTTACAGTCAGACTCCAAAATAATAGTGTTATGTTGTGGTAAAGAAATTGTTATTTAAAACTATGATTAAAAAAATATTCTTTAAAACTGTTACTGTTTTCTTATTTGTTATTATTACGTATTGTTTAAATTACCTGACAGCAGATTCTGATTTAAAAACTGGTGGCAAGCTAGAATCCGACACTTTCTGATCATCTGTTGTGTTGTCATCAATAATGTTATCACTTTTCTTATCATCCTTCTCATCATTATCACCTACTTCAACCCAGTCTTCTGGTGCAAAGCTTTCATTTAACAGCTTCTTTATCAATGACTTAGTTAAATTTTTATCAACATTCTTTATAGCATACAATAATATTTGTAATAGCGCTGATGTAATATTTTGGTACGGCAGATCTTTAAACTGTGGCCATACTGTCAATCTATTTGCAAATTCTTTGACAATTTCCTTGTATTCATCTGGAGCTTCTTTATATTTCATTTCAGTTTGATGTGGTGGAATTCCTTTCTTACCTTGTATTGTTTCTTTAAACATATTAACTTTTGGTTTCTCACCCGGTAATAAAGTGATACCACTCAAGCATTTCAAAACTGATCGTAATATATGATTAGCATATTGATCCCAGACAAAATCTTCTAAGTTATTCAGGGCATATTTGGCAATTTTTATTGTATATTCATTGCATTTTTCTATATGTTCTTCTGTATATTTGTTATCTTTTTTCCTTTTTTTCTTTGGTACTTCTTCAGTTTCTTCTATTTTATCATTTTGTAAGTGTTCAGTTGCTCTTTCACATGAAACTCTGAGCAAAGTTTCTATTATATGACTGGAGAAATTGTCTGAGCACAATTTGCGGAGTTCTGGAGATAGAACATCTATATATCTTTCTAGATCTTCTGAAGATGAGTATGGGAGAAGTAACTCAATGAGTCGGCAGCCCAACTGATTGCCAACTACATTTAGTTCTTCACCTTTAGTTCTTTCTAGAACATTGTTTACTAAAGCCTCTGAAATAATAGGAAACAATTTACCAAATTTAATAAATTCATTAAAAATCAAATTGTGGATATTTTGTTGTTACCCATAGTGACAATCCAAAAAAAATGCATTATATAACAAGCACCAAAAAGCAAAATGTATTTAGGAATATGTAAAGAATAAAATTTTATGGAATTAATATCAATTGAACCTCATGCAGGATTAAAATGTATGTAAAAATAACATTGTGATTGAAACAAGCAAGTGTTGAGTTTGTTGGCTGTTCTCAGCAAAACTGCCTTCTGAGCTTTATATTTGTTTGACAATTCAAAAGTGCTTGTCAAAGTTTATTTGAACAAAAAATATTTTAAATTAGAAAAAATGTATGTATTGTATATACACTACCCTTCCAGATACTCTGTATATTAGTGAAAACTGAATTTATTCCTCATTCAATACTCAGGTTAAAAATTTAGACTTCAGCCACATAACAAATAACAGGAAAAGGTCAGAAAGCATACAAAATTATGTGTTCCTAGATCTCTCAACCCTATTACATGAGACATGTGAAGATATTTTAATATTAAATATTGTTGTTTTAAAGTTAACCTTAACTTAATAAAAACTTACGTCTTTCATCAGGATCTGCAACTCCTTGTTTAATAACGTCCAAGATACCTACAAAATATTGGTATAACTCCTCTGGTATTTGCGTACCTCGACCCATTTGCCCTTTCTTGGCATATTTTTTAGCATTTGATAAAAAGTTTTTACGTTTTTTCCTCTGCCTCTTTTTTTGAGGATCATTATCATGGTTTTCTTCACCCATTGTTACTTAATATAATCGAAATTGATAGTTTTGCACTGTTAAATTACTGTTGTTTATGTACAAGTCGAGGTGCAGGTGGTAAAACGTAAATATAGGTTATATTTAAATGTCAACGTCAAACTCATGCTCTGTTCTATTGAAATAAACAGATTATATTATAGTCTATGGAAAAAGGCCACACCAAGAAAAAATGTATTTCTAATTGCCCAAAAACAATCAACCTGTAACGAAAGTTTTAATTTTAAATAAAAGTTAGTAAATTGATCAAACTGAAATGATATCGAACTGAAGTAAAAAGTTATTTATAAGGTAAATAATTAGAGATAAAATTACACTAACTAAAATCAACATAAACTTTAATATAACATAACTTTTTGCAATGCAAATATATCCATGATTTAAGTGTAAAATTTGGTTTAGATTTTTAGTTGTTGCAATGAATGTTTTCCAAGAAAAAGAGATGATTAGTTACTAACGTTTTTAAAAAAAATCCGCGCGGCAAACGAAATATTCTTTGAAGAGTATGTTTTAGTATGCAAAAAGGAACAAAATAGAATGAGGTAAGCTAGTGTTAAGGCACTTCCTACTGCACTTTCCGCCCAAGTTTCGGAATTCCACTCAATTAAGTACATTCGTTTTACGTTACGTGCCTAGTGCTTACATATTTAATACTAGCGGCTCGCCCACGGCTTCGCCCGCTTAAAATACATGATTATTGATTTAATAAGCAGAATTGATTGACAACTATAATGACTTCTAATATGATTTTTTTACGACATTATCGTCAAAGAATTTTTGATTGTTTTAAATAAAAAAAAAATAAAGCTAATTATTTATTACACGTAAATATTTTTGTAACTTTGTTCTTTTTACCTATATAATATACTCTGTTAAATGTGCTGATGTCAGTGAATAATTTAATTTACTCATTCAGAAACAGCCTTAAATGTTAAATTATTGATTTGAAGGATTCATAATATTCTTTCTAAAATAACTGTAATAATTGCATATTAACTCCTGTACAGTTTTTAAATTAGTTACATATATTATATGAACAAACCAACCAAAAAAATGTTGTATTTACTTGATATTACTTTCAAGATTATTCTTTATCTCTGTGTTGAATTAATTACGACTTCTTTCAAATGACGTTTCAACTTTTTTTTTACTGAACCGATTTTGATGAACTAAACTTTAGTATTTAAATTGAGTTAAAACAAAGCAATTGGTGAAATTTTCAAGTAAATCGGTTCAGTACTTTCAGAGAAAAATCCGGACAAAAATATGTCGACAGACAGACAGACAGACAGACAAACAAGAAATTAAAAAAAAAATCTTTTTGCTTTCTATTATTATTTTTAAGTGTCCCTCTATCCATTTCAGTCAAAATTACTAAATGTACAGACAAAATATTTTTACTGTCTTATTATATATAGAGATACTAGCGGCTCGCCCACGGCTTCGCCCGTTTAAAATACATGATTATTGATATGCATATTGCACAATTGATTGACAACTATAATGACTTCTAATATGATTTTTTTACGACATTATCGTCAAAGATTTTTTGATTGTTTTAAATAAAAAAATACGACCATTGTTGATATTTGATATTTATAAAATATACATAAAGCTAATTATTTATTACACGTATATATTTTTGTAACTTTATGTTCTTTTTACCTATATAATATACTCTGTTAAATGTGCTGATATCAGTGAATAATTTAATTTACT
>JAATLQ010033380.1:0-17613 GCA_013421005.1 Heliconius erato x Heliconius himera | reverse complement strand
TGTTGTTTTAGCCCTCCACACACTCGAACGGAGCTGTAAATTAGTGAATCTTACTATAATGGGCCGGGAAGTATCCTTTTTAACACCTAATCTGTGGCAGGATTCGATTGCTGTAGATCTTACATCAGGCAACTTCATGTGGTTGGACAATATACCGATTACTTTCTGCAGCACATTTTCATCCTTGTCTTCCCCCACACCGTGAATTAGAAGAACCTTTCTCCGTGACTGTGTCTCCAGGCGATCCATGCCACTAGCAACAAGTTCAATCTGTGATTTTAATACGCCTAGAGTTTTCCAAACAAGCGTCTTGAAAGTGAAAAATTCGGCTGACAGGGTTTTTACAGTAGGTGTTGTAGCTGTAGGGCCAGACTGAGACAGGCTCTTCTCAAACTCACCCATTCTAGTGGAAAACATAGAAGAAAGTTCCTCCATATTCTTGAGAAGCTGATTCACTGGTGTTTCCATTGTTATATTGATTATTTAGTGCGGAAAGTGTGTAAGAAAGTTTAGTGATAATCAACTTAGCACAGGAATATAATTTTTAGCACATATATACACTTAATTACTATTTATTTTAAAAATAATATAGAGCTACCAAAAACACGTCTGTGCACTTCGATGTCTACCCGCGAAAAAAAACCTTTTATATATTAATATTAATATTTTCATTTATTTGCACTGGTGTCGAGTCAAAGTGTGACGTTGAGTTCCGCCACTCAAGGCGCAATGCCTCCAGAATTTGACGGAAAGTTGGGAGCGGAGTGTCTTAGCACTAGGCTCCCTCTGCTTGTCCTGCTACTTGCGGGATATAACGTGAAGCTGAAAAAAACAGAGTGATTTGACATGATGCTTTAAGATAAAGCGAAAAACTGAGAAAAATAAAGATAATAATATAGAGGTAAAGATGATATATTAAAGTAAATATGATATAGCATCATAAGAATATAAAAATATAGAGCTCGTGTCCCCTCGAATATATTTCAGAGTAACTGCCTCACGTGTTTCTGACAAGTTGCAAACAACGATGGCTAGTGGACAGTATGCTTGAGAAGCTAAAACTCACTGTCAAACTTTCTTCCAGATCCTCGAGTTTCCTATTTTTATTTTGCATTTTACTCGCAATATTCTGTTATTTCTATTTTTGTTAATTTAAGGTATACTTTAAGGGCTGTTGTGAAGGCAAGGAAGATAGTGGGTTTGATTCCCCCTCGAAAAATATTTAATATTTTAATTTCCTTGCTCTGGTAACAGGGAAAAGGGCAGCGTTCAGTTCCGCTAGTCAACACGCAATGTCTCTAGAATAAAGAACAGGGGAAAGTGTGGATCAGAAGTGTCTTAATGGAAACGTAGTATTGTAACTTTTGCAATGTGAACCAGTAATTTCTGATTTTAACGCGTTTAACCAAACAAACTTTAGCATTGTAACATTAGTATAGACGTTAAGAAACGTTGTAAGAACGCATAAATTTCTGAATTAATTTTATAATTGAACATAACATAAATATTTTCTTTTATATTTAATCTGTTTAAAAATACAATAAAATATATACACATATATTGATAGGATCACTTTATTGTCCGTATGTCCGTCTATCAAAACAGTCTCAGGATGGCGTGAAGTTATCAAGCTGAAATTAATATAAAATATTCAGATCTATAGCTTCTAAGTCAACGCAATCAAAAGATACGAGCATTTACATATCGTTTTCGCTATATTTTTCAAAATTTGTCGCATAATCAAAACCTATAGGGTACTTGCCGTCTATAGTTATGAAATTTGGCACCAAATGAGACCATACAATATAAATACTTATATTATTATAATAATTGAAACAATTTTCGAAAAGTGAAACTTATAGGTCTTTATAAAAATATATCATATAGAAACTAATAATATTTGTAGTTCACTTCATATAACAGTGCATATGCCTTATGTATATGTTTATGATTTGTATTTCCCGTTTACGTACAATCCTCAATTTGACTCGCATTTAACCGAATTTACGTAAACTCTATTTAATTTTTTTCGCTTCCGAAACACCATAAAAAAGAACAAAACATAAATATTTCTTTTTCTTACATAAAATGTATTATCAGATCGGTGTATTTTTTACTTTCGCTGGAAACATTACGTATAGATATTTTTATACATATTTCACACACTCATTCACACATTCATTATATTAAACAATTTTACTTAAAATATTTTACTTTATTTGTATCAAGCCAACAAGCAAAATAAATATAGATAAGGTGCAGTAGTTTTTATGTTGGTATTTTTTTTAAGTTTTCTGTTATTTTAATTCATTATTCACTCTTTCTAGAAACACTTTCTTTCAATAAGCAATAACATCAAACGCTTGTTTGTTTCACACCTTTTATTATTCCGTTTTATTCCATAAGTCAAAGGCAACGTACCATTTTTCTGAATATTTTTTATAAAAAGCTTTCTTATAAATATTTAATAAACAATTTCCTTTTAAAAATCTCACTCAATATTCCATCTTTTAATTAAGAATTCCCTTAGAGAAACGCGCTATGAAAGGGTAATTAATTATTTAAGATAAATATATAGCAGAAAAAAAGATTTTACAATGAATATTCTAAGTCAATTTTATTTTTATAAACTCTAATTGAGCCTGCTACTACTATATACAAGTATACTAACGTTGTCAAGTCCTTCAATTTACATATACCCTGTAAATTTAATACTGAATACCTAAGCAAAGTGAATATTCACATAGTTTCCACTGGCATCTTAGTTGACCGCAGCCGCCAAAAATAGATTGATATAGATCAAAGAAAGAGTGGGTGCGAAGGAAGTTAATATATGCCACCAAAATTCATTAATTTTGCACGAAATATATTCAGTCATTTTATTAGCGTACATTACCTATTGAGACTGTTGGGTTTTATGTCAAAAAAGATGTTTTATACAGTATTATAAGTGTTTATACTGAAGAAAGTAACTATTATAACATAAGTTTTTTTTTTTAACTTTTTCAGTAAATTACATTTCACATAAATATGGTAATGATTTTTTCATCGATCGATTTCGAATCGATTTCTCGCTGTATTTTTTTATGAAAAATACAAGGCAAACGCTAGAACTCTAACATGTCATTTATTGCGGAAGAAA
The DNA here is from genome assembly GCA_013421005.1 of Heliconius erato x Heliconius himera. NCBI lineage: Eukaryota > Metazoa > Arthropoda > Insecta > Lepidoptera > Nymphalidae > Heliconius > Heliconius erato x Heliconius himera. The sequence goes on along the minus strand of JAATLQ010033380.1, from coordinate 14,471 downwards.
TAGCGTAGGGGATAGCACACAGCCCGGCAAAAACCGTCGACGACAACCTTGAGCCCAATGAGAAAGCATCCACGTACATAAAATCTCGGAATGGAAGTTTTGCAAAGACCGCCCCATGCCACACTCGCCATGTACAAGCTGCTCCTCTGATTGCTAGATCCTCTTCCTTGCTTTCAATAGATAATGCCCTCCATCACTTTCAAGACCAGGGTGGTGATAGCAAAAGTCTTGTAGTTAGATGGATGGATCATAACTATCGCCTTTTTTGGGATCGGGTGGATAAGAGCGCTGGTCCAAAGTCTGGGACTACAATGACTGAATAAAAGTGTCGAAACAAATGCGGTTACACCGGTGACAGGTCAGGAGCACATGGACAGGGCACTAAAGGAGAAATTACATCTGGTCCGCTCGACTTGTGTTATTATGCACGGCATCCTACAAAAAAAAACAATCTTGTCACTAATAATTCTAAATATAAGTGCATATTCCTTACAAGTCATAAAACCTACCATTAGGTTTAAAAATGAGATTTGCTTCTAGAGAGGGTACCAATAACTACCTAAAATTATAGAAAACAACGACCTTTTCTTTGTGTACCGCTTATTGTGCGTGTATATATATATATATTGTTAGCGTAGTCGTGTAAAAGAGGGTAGATTTAGGTGGAAAATAGCTATAAAAGCAGTGGAGTTGTGTCAATCGGGGGCACTCGCTTGTAAGTGACGGCCCCTATAGGAAGGAAACTAGTGTGAAGTATTGTTAGTAGGTGATACATATCACTTATTGCAATTACATAGTATCTCTTTCAAAATAGTTTAGAATCATATAGACAATGTGTGTGTTTTAACGTGTTTTTTAAAAACTTTTAAAAAATCACCTTCCTGCTGTACCCCGCACACAGTTGGGTAGGCGGTGGAAACCTAGTGTTAAGACACTCCGTTCCCAACTTTCCACCAAATTCTGGAGGCATTTTGCCTCGACACTAGAGCGTAGAAATAAAAATAAAAATTTAAATAAATATGTCACTTCCTCGAGTGGGGATCGAATTCACAAATTATCGCGTTTGCAGTCACACTTTGGGCCACTGCGCCATGATGGAATTGATATACATACAACTATCTACCCGATCGTGTAAACCAGATTAGTAGCTACCAGTAGGTAGGTAAGATTTTATTATTTTAAAGTCGGTGCCAAGTAAGACAAGCAGGTTTAGTAATTCGATATTGTAGTAAGTTTGTTCTAGCATTAGCTTGACACCGACTTGAAAATTATAAAATCTTTTTTTAATTATTTTGTTTTACAAAACCAACCTACATTTTACTTTATGTAAAATTAAAACGTTGTTACAATTCGTTTTTTTTTTGTTAAAAAGTTATTTATTATATAAAGAAACAACGACCTTTCGACAATTAAAGTGTACACGTAACTGATTGGACATTGCTCTTGTAAATTTTTCCGTAATTTCCACTGACGAATGCGGAAAATCGATATTTCAACAAGTTGTTTGTGCTGAGATTGTCGTTTGACTTACATTTGTCGAGAAGGTTAACATACAACGTTGAGCTCTCAGGTGAAACGTGACTGTGTGAAGAGGGCGGTGCTTAAACCTTCCAGATTTAGCCTAATTAATACACAAAGATGCTATGAAGGAGCATTATATTTATTTTTTATAAATGTAAGCAACATATATTTTCTGCTACTTTTTGTCCCGGAATTTCCGCAGGATCGGGATTTAGGATGTAAAAGCTGAGATTGTCGTTCACGCGTAGATGTGAAACAACATTTTTCCTATTAAATATAGGAAATTTTGCAAAAAATATAATAAATAGAAAAAGATTTAAATAACATATTGTGTAATTTAATTTAAATAACATATTTTTATAGATAGCAATACGATTTTTTTTAAACACATAAATATTCGTAGGTATAGTTCAACCGAGCAAAAAATATCATTATTATTAAATTTCAATCAAGTTAAGCTTAAAACAATTATTTTATTAATTATTTTGTTTGAAAAAAAAAATACTTTTTTGGAAAAATCTTTTTTATTTTAAATGTATTGGGTTTTTATAGATAAGTGTAAACTGTGGTTTCATTTAAAATGATGATGATAAAATCACTCTGTATATTTAATGGAAAACTAATTTAAAATTTTAAAATCACAATCTATTTCTTTTCTTATCTATCAATTGTTAAGCTTATGAAAGTTTAATATTAGCTGTCACCGTCGTTGACGGCTACTTTAAAAACTAAGAATATTTTTTCCACAAATTATAAACATAAAACTTTTTATATATCTATTTTTGCAGAATCAGTAGTTAAGAATTGAGATATATAGTTATTTAGAAAACGTATAAAATTTTTAACGTAAAGGTTCGAGGCGCGGGTTCGAGTATCGCTGCGTTAAAATTTTTATACGTTTAAGTTTAAGTGTGAATTAACACTTAAAAAAATGTAAAAAAGAATTGAGACAGAAACTGGTTTTGGAACTTTTGATTTATAATGCAAATACATAAAACAAATTTTATTTATTTATGATATAGTTTTAAGTAACTTTTTCGAAAACATAAAAATTTGATCATTTGAACCTGCACCTCTTGGAAACTATCCAAGCGCTCTAAATAACTAAGCCATACGTTCCCATCGTCAAAATTCTTATATGCTTGTTACAACATATTTGTGTTGCTGGCATCTCTGTATAGAAATTTACAAATTTCAACTAAAATAAGTCGTAACTATATAAGGATTTCGACGTAGCCTGCTGAATGTGTAGATTAGCTCGTCAGAGCACTTGGATTTCCAAGAGGCGCGTTTCAATTACAGTTACGTTAAATTTTTTATATGTTTTTCAAAAAGTATTTTTCTTTCCTAAGTGTGGAATAACACTTTAAAAATGTAAAAAAAGTTTTGATTTATTTAAATATTTATTTTTGGATTTCTTCAATTTCACATTGCAACGAGAAACAGAAAATGTGCGAATTAGTTCTTGATTTAGACGCGGACATATGCGTTGAAATAGTGATTATTAATTTTATTTCTATTGGTATAAAGTTCAATTCTACAAGAAAAACCTTTATGAAATAGAGTAATAAAAAAAATATCGTTATTTTTGCTCTGGAATCTCGTCATAAAAATGAATCAAAATATATTTATGAATCGACATGATATCTATTGACGTCAATACATAGAAATACTCGTAAAATAGAAACTAGGACGGAACTCATACGCCATATTTCAACAATGCATCAATTCTCCAATGATTTATCCAATTAGTTCACAATTTATAATACAGTAAGAAAATCTTGAATTATGTTGTCTGTTATTAGCTCGTAAACTGCTTTCAGTCGTACAATTTTTTTAACGGTTTTAGTGTTATTACACACTTTTACACATTTTTAAAGTGTTATTCTATACTTAAGAAAGAAAAATACTTATTTAGAAAACGTATAAAAATTTGAACGTAGCGGGACTCGAACCCGCACCTCCTGGAAACCTCCTGGTTTTCTACATAAGTAATGTACATTTTTTTATTTTTTAGCTTCACGCTGTGTCCCTAATCTGACAGAACAGAGCGCCAAACGCTACATACCTTTTCGCCTCGTCTACTGTCATTAATTTCTTCATACATGCCGTAGGGTGGGACTTTTGCCTTCCTACAGTATCTTTGATACTATACTTATTTTTACTTTTTTTCAAAGGTAAACCGAAGTCACCACGCAGGGTAGGAAGAGGAAGCCTAGTGTTAAGACACTCCGTTCCCCACTTTCTGCCGAATTCTGGAGGACTTGCGTGTTGATTGGCAGAACTCAACGCCGCGCTTAACCTCGACACCAGAGCGAAGAAATGGAAATATAAATTTAAGTAAATATTTCATCTCCTCGAGTGGGGATCGAACCCACAACCAGTCGGTTTTGCAGTCACACTTCGTGCCGCTGCGCCACGATCCTCATGATATCATTTAACTTTTATATTATTAGAAAAATATCATATCTAATAATATCTATTATATCTAAGTATAACGGAGGACACAATACTATGTACAATTTAATTGGCTAAAGCACTTCAAGTTACGCAAGGGGCTCGTATTCAAGGCAGCGGGATGCTATGTTTAAATTTCGCTATAGAAATTTAATATGCTCCTAAGCTTACAAATACCACTTGTAAGTTTAACATTCTCATATTGTGTTCAAAATGAAAAGATAAAAATTGAAGCTGAAAAAATATAATAATAAAAAAATATGAAATAAAATGTTTTCAAATATATACCGACTACCAGGTGACAGATAGCTCTTTGGCTCTCTTTCTTTATATTATAATAATTTAATAAAAATGTATTTAATAAACTAACCTAACTTAACCATTTAACTATTTACGTAATTTATAACCACAAATTATTTTTAAACATTTTTAAAGTGTTATTCCATACTTAGGAAAGAAAAATACTTATTTTTGTAAAACGTATAAAAATTTGAACGTAGCGGGACTCGAACCCGCGCCTCCTGGAAACCGGCCAGGCGCTTTGACCACTAAGCTATACGCTTACGTTTTCAAAATTAAGCACAAATTATTTTTCAATACCAACATTTACTTCTTTAAAATTGTAAATTTACTTCTTTGTACGTTAAAAATATATAAATATATGGACGGGAGAATTGATGAGATGTTGAGTTCATAGTATTAAGAGAACTCAAAATTTAAAAAATTTTGGAAATACGTGGAAGCTCTATGTTTTAAAAATTTTGTATCAGCTCAAAAAAAATCCAGCATAACAATTTGAAGTAAAACATAATGATCATACAGTCAGTTCTTCATTTGTGGAGTTTCGTTCGTAAAAAGATATAATCATATTCTAAATAAAAAAATTGAAGCATAAACTTTTCATGAGGTGTATTAATGACAATTGGACCGGAAAAAGAACATAACTTATCCGGCTCCACGGTATCAACTTTCACAAAACACAAGCGAATGTAATCTAACTTTGTGCCCCTAAACTTTAAAACTAAATACTAAACTCTAATTCATTTTTAACCTAAATCTGAAACTTTCTATTTAAATGAAAATTAGCACAAATCTCATTTATGTTTGATATATGTTGATGAGGCCAGTCGTGGCGTAGCGGTACAAAATGTGACTGTAAAACCGACTTGTAGTGGGTTCGATGCCCACTCGAGGAGATGAAATATTTACTTAAATGTATATTTCCATTTCTTCGCTCTGGTGTCGAGGCAAAGCGCGGCTTTGAGTTCTGCCACTTAACATGCAATGCCTCCAGAATTCGGCCGAAAGTGGGGAACGGAGTGTCTTAGACTAGATTCCCTCTGCCTACCCTACTGTGTGCGGGATACAGCGTGAAGCTGAAGCTGATATTGTTATACGCTTTTTACAACACTTAAAAAATTGCAAAATAATGTATATCCAATATATTTAATCAGTGGACTACTATTAATGAAAAAAAAATTTCACATCGAAATTTTAAATACAGATGCTTCTGTCGGTAAGAAAAACACACTATTACTTCTTTAGATTTTTCTTCTAATTTGTATGCTTGTGAGATGCTTTGTGTTTTGTTTTCTTATTAAGAAAAAGTATTTAAAACTTCGTTCAATAGGATAATAAAAAAAATATATTTTTTTATGCCTTACAACATTATAAAAGAGTGTTTCAGTTTTTGAATTAAGAAAACCACAATAACGTATATATATACTTTTGGTTCTACTAATAAATATTAAATTCAAATTATTTTTGTAAATCTGTACTAAGCCCCAATCAATAAATATCCACATAAGAGAATGTCGGACCAAAATCATGTCTAAAATAAAATGATCAAAAGAACCACTCAGCTGTAACATATATCAGTGTCATCCAGTGTATACCTACACTGGCTGACACTGATATAATGTTGAAGAAAAGAAGCCTTTTGCGGTTGTAAAAAATGTATACAATTTTTATATATTAATAAATATTATTTTCATATTTTTATTTAAATACGTTGTATTTTTATTTTTATTTAAACACTTTCAATAGTATAACAAAAATTTAGGCACTCATTTTATTTATTACATTTTCCAAAATGAAAAGAAAATATATTTTATTCTTACAATATTCGAGAGCCATAAATACAATTGCTTATTCCTTCGAATCGTCTACTGTCGTCTACCTCTTACGCCTGACGTTACCCTACCGCGTACAAGAATATCTATGCATCGGGTTGATCGCCTTGTATTCCACCGCTGTAATAACCAATCGAGACGACAATAGCGCACCAGCACCGCAACTCCTTCGCTAGCTCTGGTACGCCAGCCCAGGAAGCGAACCGGCTGCCCATTAAATCGGGCATGACAATGCCCTTTAACCTGGTCTCTGTCTCACACAGACATCCAGATTTCTAACCTCTATTGCATTTAATAATTCATTCATAGTTTGTTCTACCTTTTCTTTTACATTCTACTTCTTCTCTTTCCTCCACTTCCCGCCTGATGCCCTCCCCTGAGGGTATCAGTGTGCTTCCGTATGGTGCACGTAATGAATGGAATCTTGTAGCCTCGAACGGTCTGTCAGTAGTGTCAATTTGTAAGTGTACGGAAACTGTGTTATAAAAATATCGTCTTCTACTGTACTAGACCAGAGATCAATACCATTTGTAAACACATAATTTTTTTTTAAAATTGGTAGTATTTATGTTCTTAAACTTGTACATACAAACAGTTAGCAAACCTATTGTTTTATAAATATATGTATGTAGAAAAATATAAATTTTGGCAAAATATATAATACAATCAAAATCATAAATCAACGTTTATCTCATGTCGCCATCAATTTATTCAAATTTTCCAACCTTTTTAGCAATTAAAATTTAATTTACATATTTAGATAATCTTTCATGTTCATATTGTTAATTAATAAGATACTTACACTTTATAAATCCGAGTAAACAACACTAATAATATGAAATTCATTCAAAGTCACGTTTTCGTATAATACACACATTTGTATTCCGATAATATTGCTGTGCTTATATTTTGTGACATACCATATTTTTTTTATCAAATGAAATATGATAATGAAATATTTGAGTTATTATATTAGGTTTCTCTTTCATATAAAACTATATATATTAAGAAAATATATATATATTATGACTTCAAACGTTGCTTTCCAAAATAAGTCAATAGCTGTTTCTTCCATAATTTGAAAGTAAACAGAAATAAAGACACTGTTCTTTTTTTTCGTCGAAGACATTGCTAACTTATAAGGTTCCGATATCTCAATTTATCCAAATAAGCATGGATGTAAAAATGCATGAGAAAACTCCCTAAAAACACAACACAATATGGTCATTCAATACTTTAGAACAAAAAGGGAATTATTATTTAGTGATACTATATTTTTTTCGTTTGAATTTCGTTTTTAGTTTGAATTCCGCCACTCAACATGCAATGCTTCGAAAAATTCGGCGGTAAGCGAGGAACGGAGAGTCGTAACACTAGCTTCCCTCTAACCCTGCTATTTGCGAGATACAGCTTGAAGATTACATTTTTATATGTTTAGTTTCGCAATAAGAGAAACACATAATCTGTGAAAATATCAATAAATATATACTGTAACCATGACAATTTTAGAAATTGGGTCCCGTTTTACTCTTAAGGTGTGGAATCCTAAAAACTTCCAAAATAATAATAAAATGAAAATGTTTTTTTTAACAATTGGTTTAGTGCAATTGGCGATGAAATATTGCAGACATCGAATTTTTACCGCTTGTTAGGTAGACATGACCATTGTTATTTGGTAAAACTATAGATATGGATTAATGGATAGATGGATTTTTATATACATAAATATTTATTGTTCTTTTATTCTTTTTTTTAATATTATACAGGACTAGAGGGCGCGCGCGGCTTCGCCCGCTTATTAGGAGTGAATTCTAAAAAAACCACGAAACTCGTGTTCGATAAAATATTTTTAACAGTCTGAATTTAAATTTTTATAAAAATCGGTGGCAATTTAAAGATTTTTCCATATAAACTTTCAACCCCTTATTTGAACCCTTAGGGGGTGAATTCTTAAAAACCATGAAACACGTGTTCAATAAAATATTTTTAAGAGTCTGAATTTCAAATTTTATAAAAATCGGTACAGATATTTTTTTTTTTCCATACAAACTTTGAACCCCTATTTCATCCCTTTAGGGTTAAAATATTTCAAACTCCCTTCTTAGTGGATGTCCAGAATATGAAAATAAACATCTGCCCAAATTTCACGTTTCTACCATCAGCGGTTACGGCTCTGCGTGCGTCTTACCTCAGTCACTCAGCACAAGTACTTTTATATGTATAGACTAGAGGGCGCGCGCGGCTTCGCCCGCTTATGAGGAGTGAATTCTAAAAAAACCACGTTCAATAAAATATTTTTAACAGTCTGAATTTATTTTTTTATAAAAATCGGTGGCAATTTAAAGATTTTTCCATATAAACTTTCAACCCATTATTTTAACCCTTAGGGGGTGAATTCGTAAAAACCATGAAACACGTGTTCAATGAAATATTTTTAAGAGTCTGAATTTCAAATTTTATAAAAATCAGTGCAGTATGGCTTAGTGGTAAGAGCGTCTGGTCGGTTTCCAGGAAGTAAGTAAGTTCGAAACCCGCTCCGTTCATATCTTTATACGTTTTCTAAATAAGTATAAGAGCTATTTCTTTATGTAGATATTTATGAATATTTCAATGTATATAAGTTAATTTAATCAGTTAATTGTAATCTATGTATGTTCTCTGAAATGTATACAATGGCAAAACGTCACTAGAATGAGTTTTTTAATCTCTCTAAACGATAAAAGTAACCTAATAAAGCCAATGTCACTCACTGGTTATATAATATATGTTAATATGATAACAAGAAGGTTTTTATGCTTCACACTGTATCCCAGCATGCAGCTGTAGTATATACTTCATAGGCAGATACATAGGCAGAAAGAACATAATGTAGCTGTCATGCCACCGTTCAACTTTGCATGTTGAGTGGCGTAAATTAACCCTGCGCCTTGTGGCATCCTCACAGAATGGAGAAATAAAAAATAAAAACTGGATAAGTGTGAGTCGGAATCTCCCACTGAGGCTGCCATACTAATGTCACTATTATAGGTCAACGGGAAGTACAAGTAATAAAATTTGTAGAAAATAAATATAAGTTTGTAATATTTTTTTCTATGGCAAATTTATAAATTTTTACTTTTAAAAATGTTTCCTGTATTTGTATTATAAGTTCTCACTTCATACAATTTCATATAGAATAATGGATATTTTTATTCTGCGCTTTATAGACCTGAAAAATTTAATATTATTTTTATAACAGCTTGATACCTCCACCATCGTGAGATAAATGGCCTCGACAGACAGACAAACGTATGAAATAACAAAGTGGTTCCGTTTTTACCTTTTGAGGTATGGAACCCTGAAAATGAAAATAATAGATTCTCCCTGGTGAATATCGACCCCAAACCGATACCCTTTACATTTGTAAGTCACCAAGCAGAGTTATTTCAGAATTATCAACGTTAAATCTATTTTATAGCACGCATAAGTATATATAATTTATAACAATAAAATGGAACCAATGAAATATTAATTTTAACATTTTCATTTTACAAGTGTTATTCCACTTATACACTTAGGAAAGAAAAATATTAATTAAGTTAAAAATCATATCAGCTTCACGCTGTATCCCGCACACAGCAGGGTTGGGAGAGGGAACCTAGTATTTAGACAGTCCGTTATCTACTTTCAGCCCAATTCTGAAGGCATTGTATGTTGAGTGGCGGAACTCAACGCCGCGCTTTGCCTCGACACCAGAGCGAAGAGATCGAACCCACAACCAGTCGATTTTACAGTCACACTTTGTGGCCACGACTGGCCTCAAGTTAAATAAAAAATAATTTTCTACACATGAAAACTATAGTGCACGGTGTTCTGCGTTATTTGTTTTCAAATGTTATCGAAACGTTTTTTATAGGTTAAGGAAAGTCAATAGAACGACTAAATAAAACCGGTTGTACATTGCAATTGTATATTGTTGGCATTCTTTTAACATCAGCAGTATATGTTTTGTTCTTTTTTTTGTTTGTTTTATTCTATTTCTTTTTTTTTTAGCTTTTAGACGTGCCAGTTGAGCACAGTTTTTTATTATTAATATTGACATTAACAGTGGCAAGTCACCCCAATGTATTTTCTTCGTTTACTTAAAGACATTGTATTTTGAGTGTTCGTCATACAACGTGACGTGCAAAGGCGAAGTGATATGTGCTCAGCTGGCACGTTCAGAACGCCATACGCCAACGATAACACACTTAAAAATGTTGTGTCAAATAATGAGACTCAATACCGCGGTTTTTGTAATTATGAAAATATTTAGTAAACATAAACTTTCACACTAGCGGGATTTGAAGCCACAACCATTGCTCTCAACACATCCCACTTACGTCAACATTTAATATGGTTTGGTTTGGTTTCTTTTAATATGGCGTTCCGAGCGTGCCAGTTGAGCACAAAGTCACTTCGCCAATGTCACGTTGAATGGAGAACATTCAATATGTCGATTTTTATGATTGACTTCGATATAAGTCACTGTTATTTTTCTGGATTTTCTTATGTTATAACTAAATATTTATCCTGTTTGAATTATTCTCACTATTTAGGTTTACATACTACCTTCACCTATGTATGTAACTAGCATTAAATGTATACTGATTACATCATGATTATTATCTTTTGTTTCATTCGCGATATACCGAGACCCATTATTTAGGCATAGGATTACAAAGATACAAGAAAAAATATATCTGTATACATACATATGTGAATATGTAGTGCGGTCGATGAGTCGTGGCCACTTAACATAATTAATTTGCTCCTTATATTTGATGTCACTTTTTGCTTTTGATTATTTTCTTCCCTAGTGAACAACGCGCAGAAGTTCAAAAAACTTAAATTGATGGCAGCCACGACTCATTAACCGTACTACATACTTATATGTATTTAATACAATGACTGCATAATTTCAATGCCTGAATTACTTTCAGAGAGAATGAAGTCAGCAGACAAAACATTATAAAGCCAACTGTACAAAAGATTTTATTTTAAATACATAGACAATATAAAAGTTCAGCTATTTTATTATTTAGCCCTATCTTGCTTGTTGTATTAAGAGATACGGCGTTTCATAATATTCTTTGTATTTTTAGGTCACGTAAACGTACAAATAGGGATACAGCCAAAAATAACGTATTGTGGACTTCGTTTCTATGTATATAGTACCTATCTGATACATTATTATGCGAAATAGTAGCAGCGGCTTTTGATATTTCTCCCTCGAGTCTACTATGTTTTGATTTATTTGGAAAACAAGAAACGTTACATAAAAAAATCTATCGAACTGAAGTACTTGGGTAATAAAATAAATATCTTTGACCAATTCTCTTGTTACTGGCCATGAATCCTTTTGAGGCTTAAGTATAATGATCAGTCAAGTAAAAATAAACATACTTCGAAGTAGTCTTCTTTTACTTCTTCCAAATAAACAAACGAATTAAGGATAAAAATCAGACAAAGAAATGTGGCATAAATTTTATAAATAAGAATAGAACCCATGACCACGACTAAGAGTGAACACGACTATTTAAAAATCATGCCTAGAAAATAAAATTTCAATTTATGCTTTACACTGTATCCCACGTAGCACAGTAGGCAGAGAGATAGCTTAATGTTAAGACACTCCGCTTCCGCGCACTCTTTCTGGAGGCATCGGGTGTGGAGTGGCGGAGTTCAATGCCGCGTTTTGCCTCGACACCAGAGCGAAAAAATAAAAAAATGGAATCGAACCCACAGCCTGTCACGTGTCACGTTTGTGCTCCAAACAAAAAAATTATATTGATATTTCCAATATATAACATTAAAAAAGAGTCAATACAAAATAAATGTTTAACTCCATTGTATAATAGAGATTTTTTTTGTGTATACAAAAAAAATAGATATCTTTGAAAATGCCTTTGATAGGTAGTAAAATAAATAAATTATGTTTACATTAGCTTATCATACGAATGTTATCAGTGACTTTTCCTTGCAGGTTAAACGGACGTGTGGAGAACAACAGTCGAAGAAAATTTTTTAGAGTTCCTTTGCACGATCCATAAATACTCTTATAGACTGCCAATGTTTACTCTCAGCGCCTTATCATTTGATAAGTTGGAACACAAGCCGCGATCAAACAACCTTATCATGGTAACATTCTCACTGGTGACACTAAACAGCTCTGCAGAATCCAATCCAGTAAGGCGTGGTGCGCAAAGAACTAGAATTCTCCGCGATGGAAGAACTAAAAACGCGAAACAACAGATAAATGTGAATTAGTTTAAAGGTTTACACACCAAAACAAAGAATTTCTAGTCGGAAGTTAAATATAAATTGTCAAACTGGAGGATCTACAGACCTTGATTCATGATGAAGTGGGGGAGGACGCGAGTGAGGAGTGCCTGGCGCGGAACTTCAATGTATCCCAGAACTATTGTCCGGCGTACTTCGATGGGCTGCTATGCTGGGATCCGACCCCATGGAACACCTTGGCCATACAAAAGTGCTTTAGCGAGTTCCATGGTGTACAGTACGACGATACGCGTAAGTTAATTATTATCTTTATATATACAAAGTATATAATAATAAACATTTATGAATAGTATCATAAATTTTAATAAATTAGATGAATATTTACAAATATTTCATATAAATAAGTGATGTTAGCTTTATATGTTTGTTAGATATGTAAATGATTTTATTTTCATTTTACACATTTCATATACTATAATGACTTGCTTCCAATATTTATAAAATGAGATGGAGGAATCAAATAAATTTACAATAATATATTAGCTTTACGCTTTATGCCCTGCTGTGTGCGGGATACAGCGTGAATCTGATTTTTTTTTCTTTACGCTGTATCCCGCAAATTTGGCATGGTGAGCCTAGTATTAAGACACGCCGCTCCCCACTTTCCGCGAAATTCTAGAGGATTTACGAGCGATGTGGCGAAACTCAACGCCGCACTTTACCTCCACACCAGAGCGAAAAAAAATTAAAATATTTCACTTCCCCGAGTGAGAATCGAACACACAACCTGTCGCGTTTAAAGTCACACACTTATGCCCCTGCGTCACGACTGGCCTCTCTATTTATAAATTTTCTTTTTATATATTAAAAATACTATAACAACCAGCTTCCACTAATAATAAAATAAGATGTAGCCATATTGGTCATAAAATGAATTAAATTTACAACGGCCTGTATTATTGTTTGTTTGGAGAGATTAGTGCGGAGTAATTTTCATGACGTCAGTAAATATGTTTTTAATGAGCGGACACAATCTCGCGTGAAATTGCGAAATCGTCTCGCCTTAATTTAAACCCTTTTTTTAACGTCACGCTATCCTGCACTCAGCAGGGAGGCATAGGGAACAAAGTGTTAAGACACTACGTTCCCTATTTTCCACTGAATTCTGGAAGAATTGCGTGTTGAGTGGAGGAAGTCAACGCCTCGCTTTGCCTCGACACCAGAGCGAAGAAAATACTACTAATAATATAAAATATTTCAATTCCTTGCGTGGGAATCAAACCCACAACATGTCGCGCTTTGTGTGTTTAAGCCTATTTATATAATCTTTTTTTATTTTTAAAATACTTTTTAGTATGTTATTTTTTGTTCCATATAAATTTAATCTCAGCTATAAAATAATTTTGAAGTAAGTACGCTTCTTATTTGTATGAAAAAAAAAAACAATTAAATTATAGTATCAATTATGATGGTGAAGAATAATTATTTGCTTTCGCCTGATACGCGGCTACCGATACGGAAATTATATTAACTTAACTTTTTATACTTTTGTGACATTATGAAGTTTATTCGCATTTTGAAAATGTTCAAATTGATATTTTCAAAATGTGAATTTAATTAAATTAAATTTAATTTAATTAAAATTAAACAGAGAAGTAGTAAAATTATCTTCTTTCTCCCCACTCTTCTATGTGTAGGAGGATACACATAGAAAAGTAGGCAGAGGGAAACTGGAAACCTAATGTTATTATTGTTGTTTAACTTGTTATTGTCTTAGAACAGTCGTGGCGCAGGGGCACAAGCGTAGGACTGTAAACACGACAGGTTGCATGTTCGATTACCACTCAAGAAAATTAAATATTTAATACTAGCGGCCCGCCCACGGCTTCGCCCGCTTAAAATACATGATTATTTAATAAGCAGAATTGATTGACAACTATAATAAAATAAATAAATAAATCAGCTTCACGCTGTATTCCGCACACAGCAGAGTAGGCAGAGGGAACCTAGTGTTAAGACACTCCGTTCCCCACTTTCTGCCGAATTCTGGAGGCATTGCGTGTTGAGTGGCAGAACTCAACGCCGCGCTTAACCTTGACA
>JAATLQ010033379.1:0-17610 GCA_013421005.1 Heliconius erato x Heliconius himera | reverse complement strand
CCGCGTGGCGGAGGAGCGCGGCCTGTTCGGCGGCGCGCCCGCGCAGCGCCGCAAGCGCGCCGACCTGCCCGCGCCCGCGCCGCGCCGCCGCCGCAGGAGGAACGTCACTTTTGAGGTTGGTGGCGCGGCTCTAGTGTAAGAGAGACTGAGGTTATATGAGGTCAGTCGCACAGGAGATCACGCGCCTAGACGCCAAGTACATGATCCGCGTGGCGGAGGAGCGCGGCCTGTTCGGCGGCACGCCCGCGCAGCGCCGCAAGCGCGCCGACCTGCACGCGCCCGCGCCGCGCCGCCGCCGCAGGAGGAACGTCACTTTTGAGGTTGGTGGAGCGGCTCTAGTGTCAGAAACGCTGAGGTGTTCGATGTAACCTGATCCAAGAATTAGATAACTTAAATTATTTATATTATGTGTGTTGGCATCATACATAAAAAATGTTAATTAAGTTATTATGTAGATTGTAGGCTTTTTTGCAGTTATGGTTGTGGTAAATTTGATATAGAAAGATAATAATTTTTCTTTCTTAGCGTAATGCGCTCGCTACTTGTACGTTAAACTATAGCAATAAAATATAATAAATTTATAATAAATGTACATATTTATCTCGAGTATGAATACAAGTAATTACTCCTAGTTATTATAACATACAACAACATACAAAAACACTAAAAAAATCTTAATATATAAACTCCAACGAACAGGTAGAGCGTGTAGCAGCACCTACATACGCGTCGCTGTGTCGCTCGCGCCGCAGCTCGGCGCCCGCGTGCCTGTACGAGGCGGGCGAGGGCGCGGAGGCGGTGCGCGTGTGCCCCAAGCACGCGAGGCGCCACGCTGCCGCCGCCGCCTTCACCGCGGCCTCTTGTACGTGCGACGCTAAACATCGGTGAGGGGTTTTGTGCTATTTGTAATTTCATTGAATGGGTGTCAATGATATATTTGTTTTGAGTGGAAGTTGATTATAAATCTTTTGGTGATATATAAAAAGAAAATGTAGCTATAATTAGCAGGTAGATTCTATATTGAAGAATTCTTCTAATTATAATGAATTATTTGAGTTTTTCGTTGAAAGTTGTTTTTTTGGTTGAAAAAAAGGAGGAAGAATAGGCACAGTCATAATTCTATTGTTTGAACAGACAATCTTGCCTCTTTTATATTATTTCTCTGCCTCCTACATTTCCCCCGTTCAGGAACACTAACGATGAGTAACGAAACCTAACGCAACACTAAGTCTAACCAGACCAAAGGACCATTTATGACCTATGGTAAAGTCTAACCAGACCAAAGGACCATTTATGACCTATGGTAAGGTCTAACCAGACCAAAGGACCATTTATGACCTATGTATATTGTTATTGAATAAGAAGAATCACACAACTAAATTGGAAATTTTCTGCAAAATCTTACAAATCATGTATATATTTCCAGGCCTCAAAATAAAGTCCGCCGCGCCTCAGCCGACGTCACGGTGCAGCGGCCCTCCTCCCCGCCGTGCCGGCGCCCCTTCCCGCTCGTGGTTCATGAACTGCGTCTTAAAGATGTTATGTCTTATAAAGTTGTGGTTTAAGGAATATAAATCTGTATAACGTTTAGCTGCGATGACTCTATAGAGAAAAAAGATCATTAATATTTTTTTCATAATGTAAAAGCCATCAACTTACCAAGCAATTCATTTTACGAAAAAAATTGCTATATTGTTTTTTGGTCTAGAGTCTTAACCATCATTGTCATTGTGAGCTAAGCTTTGTACATATTTATAAATGACTATCCAAATTTAGTATAATACTATTCAAAATCGAATATATTTTTAATACATTTTTTTCCTATTAATAAACAAAATTCTCAAACAGCCTAGACTTTTATTAAAGACTAAAAAGGCCGTCTATGTGTATAAATAAAATAACATTTTGTTCACCATAATTGATAAGGCAAAATTCGTCATTGGCAATCGTAATGCCAAAGTCGAATTTACCTTTATTACATACAAGTTAACATTAACTACAGCATTGCAAATCCCTTAAACTAGCTAATGGCTTTGATTAATCTGTAGCCTACAGTGTTTGTTGTTGTTTATGTTTGAGGTAATTTTAAACGTACAGTACAGTTTGCGAGGCTTCAGCTGAGCATTGCGTTTTTGTGAGTGATTAAAAAAGTAGGACTAAAAAACCTCAAAACTAAAATTTATGGTTAGAAATCAAAAAAAATGAAAGATTTTGTCAATTCTTGACATTGCGGACATTGCATCCTCATGGTGTATACTCTTCTTTTGATGTGTCGTTTGAGTTAAGAATTAATCAAATCAAATTAAATCAGCTTTACGCTGTATCCTGCACACAGCAGGGTAGGCAGAGGGAACCTAGTGTTAAGACACTCCGTTCCCCACTTTTTGCCGAGAATTAATCGTTCTATTATATTATCAAGAACAGCAGTGGACATAAGTCTACTTTTGCTTGGTCACATTTTTCAATTCTTGTACAGTGATAGTATTATTCCGTTATCCTTCACTTTTAATAAATTGAACACATAAATAAAATATTAAAAATAAAATATGTTACGATGTTATCAATACATGGGTTGGAAGCCGGTAGTCAAAAAGCGCCAGAAACCGGTTTGGGCCAAGCAAATGATGTCACACCTACACTACATATGAACACTTACACAAATGCAAAGCTCAGTTTAGACCTCGCGTACTCTAATAATCATTAATAATGCATTTTATCAAGATTAATATGCTGCAGGATATAAAAATGACCGAAATTATTAATTTCGGCGGAAAGTGGGGAACAGAGTGTCTTAACACTAGATTCCCTCTGCATACCCTGCTGGGTGCTAGATACAGCGTGAAGCTAATTTGATTAATAATAAATCTCCGATCTTGGCACCAATCTCCAATTGTCGTAAATCTTTAGATCGATGTCTAATCTGCATACCCACCAAAGTCAATGGCAATCTACTTATTGTACCGAAACAAATAAAAAAAAAGAAAAACCTAAAATATTTCCTTTGAAAAATAAGAACACCATGTATGTATAAATAAAACGAAACTTTATTCATCAGAAGGCCAAATAGTGGCTTAACAATATTATAGGCGTGACGTATTACATTACAAATTAACATTAACTAGAGCATTCCAAATCCTTTGGAGTAGCTAATGGCTTTGATCAGTCTGTCGGCTAGTTTGTCTCTTGTCGTATATTCGGGCAGAAGCAGTACGTTGAAACAAGTGTGGGCGGAGGGGAGGCGGTCGCAGTCGGGGCCGTTGCGGGCAATCACTAGTTTTAAATGGCTGAGCCCACCGACTGGCACGCGGTCAGATCCTGTGGTAAACTGTAATAATTTACGTTTGTCCTCTAATGAGAAGCCGTGAACGATGCTCCAAAAGTCCTTTATGGTTTGTGAGTCGGCTGTGTAGCCGCCGTCGTATTCCGTTGATTTCTCTAATTCATTGAAGTCAAAGTTCTGGAATTAGAATGCAATGTATTTCTTTACTATGAAAAATAACGAAATAGACAATGCGTCGCCAGAAGCAACGGCAACTAACATTTATATATTTTTAGCGTTTAGGAATTTTGAATGTTGTAAAGTGTTGAGTTCTCCACTTTCCATCCCATTTTCGAGACATCGCGTGTTGAGTGGCGAAACTCAATGGCGCCTTTTGTCTTATTACTAACTCTGTCTTATTACGAAAAAAAACTTTGTTCGAATCAAACTCATAATAGTTGCGTTCACATATAATCGCCACAACGGTCACACATATACAAAATAATATATATTCCCCTTACCTTGCTCCCACACACGAGCGTCTCCACCTCCTCGGGCCGGAACAGCGAGCCGAGCTGACTCTCGTCCGTCACCATCACGAAGCCGCGTCGAAACGCCAAGAACTGCGTTTCCACTGACTTGTTCAGTAAAAACTCCGCATATAGGTCTACAAACTCCTGGAAAATTAACAAGATAACATATGGGTAAAGATAATATGTACCTTTGAACTCAGTTTGTAAGTAAATTGATTATTTAATTTATTGTGATATTACTAATTAATAAATTCAATGGTTTTTAAGAGAAATAGACATATATAACACACGCGCATAAGTCAATTTTAAAGCAAATAAATCGAATAAATCAATATACCGAATAATTAATATATCGATTATTCGAAAAATCTTTTTTTGATTAATCATTTAATGTCCCATTGATTTGACAATTCGATTAAAAAATATTATTAATATGTAATATATACATTATTTTTAAGGTGACATGGTTCATTCCGCACCTTAAGAATAGAAGTTTTTAACTTGAGAAATATTCACAATTACCTGTTTATTTTCCTGTGTTACAAATATATCATCGCCGTTTTCTTTAAGGTCGTGGAATATGTTGTTTCCGAATACGTCGGTGTAACATATCCTAAATGTTTGATAATATGCTTCCTCTAAATCGCTGCCTGAGTACTCAAGCATGTCTTTTAAACCATTGTATAGTGTCTGTAATTATAATTAAATACATTTTTTTTTATTGTAATAATAAAAATTGTAAGTATTATAGAAGTTAATGCTACCAAAAAATATATATTTACTAAATGTAATTTTATATACACTGAATCCTTTTTTTTATTTTTTTGTCATTATTAGGTATGAAATCATGGTTATATAATTTTTTTGTTCTAAAACTTTTAGATTTACTAATTATCCAGTACCAAATAAAAAGATAGAGATAGAATATAGGAGATAGACATATTAATGTTTTTTATAAATGTAGTAACTTACAGCATTCCAATCGGCCAAGTCTTCAAAGGAACCTTTCTTTCCCATCAGCTTTCTGTACACAACCATGGGGAAGTTGACAGCTAATATAATATTGTTATATATTGCAAGACCTAATACTATTCCGATTAATGTGAACTGAGCTTCTGTTTCAAATGACGTTGGGTTGAACCTAAAACATCATTTAATATTATTTTTTATCTTCACCGCATATAGCAGGGTAGAGACACCTAGTGACAAGACAAATTGTTCTTCATTTTCTGGCGAGTTTTCGATACATTCCGTATTAACTTAATTATTTTTTTTATTTACGTAACGAAATATGATGATAAACAATATTAATTCCTAAAAGCAACATTTTAAAATGTTGTATTGTTGTTTGACCACAATACAATAATTTTATTAATTTTGAACATTTGATTATATTAATTTATAATGTTAACCTGTAAAACTGTATTTTTAGAGCAGCATGATTTATGTATAAAATACCTACCAAACAGTACTCTCATCGGTTCTCTGCGTAAACATTCCATAATCGGGATTGAATATCTGTTCGACGACTAGCTGGAAGAACTCCTTACTGACACCACCTTCGTCCACACCCTGTTCTCCTTCAAATTCCACTACTAATTGCTTTTTAAGGTCTAACGCACGCTCCATTGCTATCATTTCCAGCTATAAAAAGATAATTTTATATTTAAATTGTGTAATTATGTAGATATATTAATGTAAGTGTAATTTATATTTAAGATGGTAATATTAATTCCACTCATATGAATTTGATTCAATTTGTGCCAATCATTACATAAAATAAATAAATAGAGGCTGTTTACATTAATACAGATAAAAAAAAGGCATCATAATCCTTCAGACTTAGAAATAAGAATTGCTGCCCTAGTTGATATAGATAAGAAGTATAGGCGGCACTGACCTCGACGAGCGCGTCGTCGATGAGGTGCGAGCGGCGCACCTTGAGGCGCAGGAAGGGCATGGGCGGCGCCGCGCCCACCACGGCGTGCAGCAGCGACACGCGCCGCTCCGAGTACATGCGGATGCGGTTCTCGTAGTACAGCCCCAGCGACTTGGTCGCCGCCGTCAGGATGAACGGGTACTTCAGGAACGAGAACTTTTTACCTGCAATTACGTATACGTGACTCATTTCGACCCTTATTTATTCAAAATCTCAATCTCAAACTCAAATGACCGATCAGCTGATATTAGTTGTATAAAGAGTTTAGAGAATAAACTATTGAATTTTATTCTAGTTAATTTAAACAAACACCTATATTGATTGAGTTAGAAAGTTAAGATTCATATTACTATCCGCAGATCTTGACTAAATTTCCGTATTTGGTTTTGTATCCGTAAATCTACTTTGTTAACGATCCAACACATTACTAACAGACAAATAAGCAAATGGGACTGAGTGTTAAGACACTCATTCTTCACATACCACCTACTGCGATTGAGACAGAGTATTATGTAGCAAATCTCAGCACTGTGCTTTGCCTAGTTACCAGAACAAATACATGAAAATATTTCACACTGTTGAGTAGAAATCAAACTACAAGCTTTCCTGTCAAGTCTCGTTAAAATTCGAATTATGTATATTTTACCTCTAGTTTAATAAAATTGAACTTACCTATTTCAGTTTTACAATTAGCTAAGTCTATATCCATTTCTATAGTATCGCTGAGGGGCTCATTGTAGAACTCCTCAAATGGCAAATAAGGTTTCCTAGCGTCTAATACGTTTATATCTAATTCAATTGCTGGAAATAAAAAAAATATATAATAATAATTTTTAATATTAAATCTTTATGCATTTTCACATTTATACATATAATTTTGTGTGATTACAGTGATTTGTACACTTTCTCGTATAGAGAAAATTATATTATTATTAAAGTAGAATGAAAGATTGAGATTAGATAGTGGTTTCAAGTACATTTTTTTATTATGATCATTTCATTCACTAAGGACATGGGGGTTTTAAATTCTTTCTTATATAGCCATTACTTACAACAGATATCCATTTTATTATTTTATTTAATAATCTATTTTACTCTCTTTTTTAACTGCGCACTTTATCTCTATTAAAGTATAGTAGGGTAAACGAGAAAATAAAGTGTTAATACGCGCTCCATTCACCACCATAATTTGATAATTCAAATCAGCTATTTTTAACTCTATTAAAGCCACTAATGATGTGTACAACTTTTGTAATCAAATTTTCAAGTTATTTTTATGTGTATGGAAAGGAAAAAAGTATATGATGAGAAAATACTTTAAAACATGTTTTTTTTTTGTTTTCTGAACTACTTTGAGATTATTTAAACATTTTAGCTCACCTAAAGGATCATCTTGCTGTGCTTGTTTAGAGTTTTTAATAGACGATAAAGGATATAAATGGTCTAATGCATCGCCCAATGGATCTAATTGGTTAGTGATGACTATGGGTTCTTCTCTTAATGTGTTAGGCTCCATCACTCCGGCTAGCATATTAGCATAGTATACTATCTGAAATAAATATTATAGTTTATACTATAATTATAAAGGTAAAAAGTTTGTCCATTAAGGTCACTAATCTCAGGAACTATATCAGAATAACACATAGGCTTGTAGCCTATGCTAAGCTTTTGTAAAAATGTATACTTTAGCTACAATATAGCAATAAATTTAGAAAGGTGATGCCAATAGTAATATATAAAATATAATATTAGAAGAACAAACCACCTTCATTAATTTAGTAGCCATGGTCACACTCTCGTCATCTTGTACTTGAAAATTTCTAGAATAATTTGTTGATATAACCCTTAATGTTATTAACTGTTGTAAAGTCTCTAATATATGTCGAAGACTTTCTTTACAGTGTTGCGCCCATACTCGAGCTAATTTTGCTTGGGCTAGAAAAATATTATTGTTATTAATTAGAGATATTTTATTTAAATTACTGTTGAATATAATTTGATAAATATAAATACATATACATGTATATATTATTCATATTATTATATAGTAATTCGAAAAAAAAAATATCTATCATTTTAAAGTATTAATATAAAAGTGTAGGGATGCTTTATTTCACATTTAGTAGTGTAAAAAAGAAGAACCTAGTGTAGATTACTGCTTAGATCGAGACATTGCGTCTTGAGTGACGGTACTCCACACAACACTTACGCTTCCGATTACTATAGCGGATAAATAAAAGTAATTCATTATTTTAAATAGGGATCGAACCCACAACCATCATTGTCACAACCAAAGGTAGTCTCAATCAAATAAGTCCAAACTTTCACACATTTTAAGTATTATATTCAGTTCAAATCATACCTACCTTTTACAGGTAAATGTTCAGCTGCATGGCACAAAGCAGGCAAGGCGATTTCCAAGTAATCATTGCAACCTAAGTCTGGCACTTCAAAGGCAATGACAAAACAATTTACTGCATCCTCCATACTCATGTTCTTAGCTATCCTAAGATCTATCTCGAGATTTTCCGCAAGTGTCGTTAGAGCTGTGACTAATGCTGAACTGTAATAATCTGACGGCACCTGTTAAGACAGAATAAAATATTACATGTTATAAATGTATATTTTCAATAAAAAAAATAATAAATGAATATACGTATGGGTGATGGGGAGAAGTCACGATATATGAGTTTCAGAAAAATTTCATTGAAAATTTTGGGTCAAAATTTTACATCTTGTATAAAACGAAATACTTCTCTTATGTAGCGAAGTATTTCACTAACTTCTCCTTATAAAATGATAATTAATTTGAATTAATTTAAAAAGTAAATCTTCAACAACTCCAATCTTCAACACAAAAATGTGCAGAAATCCAATTATATGATAAAGATAAAATTGACATAATTACTTACTTTGGCAAGATACTGAAATGCTCTCCGACACGACGCTACATCTAGTCCTGGTCCAGTCACACTGTCTACATCTTTATCTGGATCACTTGATGAACACATTGCTTTTGATTCTTTATCTGTAAAAATTGTTAAATGAAATTAAACTAACTCAACTTCATGCTGTATCCTGCACTCAGCAGGGTAGGCAGAGGAAACTCTTTGCTAAGAGACACTCCATTGTTTACTTTTTGCCAAATTCTGGAAACCATTGCGTGTTGATTGTGGAACTCAAAGCCGCGCTTTGCATTGACACCAGAGTAAAGTAATGAAAACATAGATTTAAATCACTATTCATTTATAAATTTATTAAAATAACTTTATTAAATATATGTTTTCTAAAATATTATAATAAAATGTATACATACCTACTTTTTTGCTTCCATCATTACCATTATCACTATCTTTCATTTTCCTTTGAAAACATCTAGCTAATATCGGTGGTTGTGTGAAAGCTTCACCCAAAGCTCTTATAAGCGACTGTGGTTTTTTTGTTTGAAGACACTCATTGCACAACTCATATATACGTTCTTCTGTTAGTGGAACACCATCTGTAAGTAGTGATAAAAGCAACTCGTCTAAAGTGTCTATCAGCCATTTCGATTTTAAGCGAATGTCAAAAAAAGTTACTCTAGACATATCTCTTGTCTTGTCTCAATGCCAAGTGAAACTGTAGAAGTTAGTATTGAAATATAAAGGGTTTATGTGGCAATTAGCTAATGTTTTTCTATTTTAATAATTATTATCCTAATTAGGTAATTGGAAGTTTGTTTTACAGTAATTAATTAGGAAGAATGTCTTAACAATAATAAAATTTGTATTCATCCATAACAATATGTAGTTATCATAATGATAGCTTCTTTAAAATTGTTGTAAAAATAATTAAATAAAAATTTAAAAAATCTGAATTGAATCACACAACAACAATGTTAACGTAGAAGGGCCAGTTAAGTCATACTTTCTTATTATATATACTTGCCTCAGTTTATCGCACAAAAAATTATAGTATAATAATTTTGACATAGCTCAATAGATACTTATGATTTCATTGGCTAGAGCATCGGTTCCCAACCAGTGGTCCGTGGACCAGTAGTGGTCCACTAACAAGAATTCCCTGCTAACAAGAATTCTATAAAAGTGGTCCCTGATCAATAAAAGTTTGGGAACCCCTGGGCTAGAGAGAGGTGATGTTAAAATCTTAATGTTTCTTAACATTTGTACAAATCATTTATTTATATAAAAGTGAATCTTATCACATACTATTATGACTTAGAGTTTTATAATCCTCTTGAGATACATTTTGACTAGCTTCAGGAATTGCTTCCATTTTATTCCCCGTTGGTGATGTACTGCATGATGCAGACTCTGATTTTTTCTCCGTTTCATTTGATTTGTCTTTTGGGCTAGAAGTTGTACAAGTTGTGCTGGAATCAAAAAATATTATTCTCTTAGAAATAGTCTTCAAAAGAGTGGAATTTGTTATTGTATAGTATAAGATTTGACAAATGATTTATTAAATAATTAGCAACCTGATTATGGCTTTGCCCATTTGAACTATTAATCGGCATTATTTATTCGGCTATTACTTTTCTAATAATAATATCATTTTATAAACAATATCTAAAC
The DNA here is from genome assembly GCA_013421005.1 of Heliconius erato x Heliconius himera. Classification (NCBI taxonomy): domain Eukaryota; kingdom Metazoa; phylum Arthropoda; class Insecta; order Lepidoptera; family Nymphalidae; genus Heliconius; species Heliconius erato x Heliconius himera. The sequence goes on along the minus strand of JAATLQ010033379.1, from coordinate 7,305 downwards.
CTATGAGTAAATTGAAATGCAAAGTTTCAACTAAATCAATAATACAGTTTTTCATTGTTTTTGGGCCTATAAGATGTTAAATGCCACCAATAACATTAATTTTTATACATCTTCACAATAATACAGATTTATTACAATTTTATTATAAATATAGATTAGCCCTCATCAAATATAAACTTCTCAAAAAATATAAAAATTTACATTAGTTATAACAGTTACCTTCTTTTATTAATTACACTTATATGCAGTAGGTAAATAAACATAAATATTCTTATCAAATAAGTAAATATATTAACTACATAAAGTTAAATATTGATTTTAGATGAAATATTTATATTGTTATCAATATAAATATTTCAACAATTTATTTCATTATATTGTTATACAATATATTTGTATTTATAATGCCCTCAATTTTTTTATGGATCAATCAAAAATATTAAAGTGTTTTTATTTTTAATATTAAGGCATTGTATACGATTATAAATAAGTATAATCACCTAATTTATACTAATATTAACTCACCTTGCACTAGAATCACAAGTACTTGCTTCTGTTCTTGGCACCTTGTTAGGTAAAGTATCACAAAGGCGTGCTTCTTTATAAAAAAGTTTTATTGCTTCAGCTGCTGCTTCATTTGGGGTTAAATTTCTTGCCTACAATAAAATTATGTTGCTGTGCAATAAAGTTATGTTACTTCATCAATTTGTTAGAGTGGTAAAGTTTTATTATTGAGTTTAAATGATAACAATTTGATACTAATTAGATTTGTAACTGAAAAATTTTGCCATGAAGATAATTACCTCTCCACTTGATGCACAGTATTGGTTGTCACAGTTAGGGTTACCACAACCATCCAACAACTGATAAAAGTATCTTTCAATCAATTGTCTCGCCGCAGCCCGCTTCATAATGTCTTGAGTATTGCTTGAACCTGAATCGGCGCATAAACCTGGCGCAGAGTGATCCTTAGAATTGCTTGGGGTTGAATTGTTATTTGACGATGATGCTTCGCTCCCCCTAAGGAAGAACAACATAAGGTGTTAGGTTTTGTCGCAAACGAAAATGTTGTCAACAATAATCAAAAAATGGCAAGTAATGCATAACCTCTAAGAATTGCATTATTCGAACTACGCAAAATGTAATATAGAAAAGAAATTGTGCATGATCATACGCACAAACCGATACAAAGAGAAGTAATTTATTTTGAAGTTAAAAATAAAAGACTTAAAATGACGACAAATTTATTTACCTTGAAGCTTCGTCAGTTTCGCTTTTTGAGTTCATAGAAATAAATGAATATTAATACTTAACAACTTCTAATCATCTAATATATTTAACACGAAGGCACCAGAAAAACATTCGTTATTTGCTGAATTTCTAAGGCAATGTTTTTACAAAACAAATTAAGCAGGTACACAAAAAACCACCAATTGTTCTCTTTCTACAATCTGTCAACCATTTTGAACTTAGGTATTCATTTCACACAAGATAAATTCTAAAATATAAGAACTTAAATAAAAATTAAATATATTGAGTAATATTTTATACTTAAAATTAATAAAAAAGAAAATGGAACTTAGATGTATTTCTTCTATGTATTCATACTGCTAAATTAGGGACAAAATGAGATTGATATAAATATTTCATTACAACAAATTAAAAATAAGCTGCATGCATTGAAATGAATATTTACAATTATGAAAAAACATTAATTTGATATACATTTCAGTTCTTTTATTAATTTTGTGTATATTTACGTTAAGCGTAACTTGGAAATAAAGATATATTATATATTTTTATTTCCAAGTTTGTCAATCTAAAATTAAATATTCAAGGAATATCATAATAAATGATTTAAGAATTAAAATTACTAAACGTAATTCCGAATGAATCCGACCGTCCAATTTCCGATGTTAAATTGACAGTTGACAGTTCACTATGGAATTGGCATTCTTTTTGTTTGTAAAATTTTGATAAATTAATATTTTTGAATAACTTCATGAATTGCCATATATATTACAAAAATATTCTAAAAATTTAATACCTCTCTTTTCTATCATACTATTCGTAGTATATTTTTCCATAACAGTGTTTGTATATTATTGAAAATTTGAGAAAATTAGAAGCGGAATTCGGAACTACTATTAAACATGACGGAGCTTATGCCTCTCGAAGAATCTGAACAAGATCGTGTTAAGTCGGTCCTTAATGGCTTTCAAATGTATCCTTTAACAATATATAATGTTTGTTAAGTAACTTGTTAAGATTTTGTTGTCCATATGTTATTTTATAACATTTGCACCATTATTCAACTATTTTATTTATTTTAAAGTTTTATCATTACACACATGTACAATAGTTTCTTGACACATATTACCAGAAATTATATGAATCTGCGAGATGTTGACACTGGTAACTATGCTATTGAATATATTTATAATATCATATACACAGATTGAATCAAAGCACTAATATTACATTTTATTTACAAATTTGTTTAAATGGCAATTAGTATTGTATAACATCATCAACATTTAATTTTTAAAAAATACATATAATGAATATGATTCTTGGATTGTAGGTAAAGTAATTTGGCAGCACAATGAAGACATGTCAAATCCAGATGTTGAACATGAAGCAAGAGTTCCCAAGCGCATCCTTAAATGTAGAGTTGTCTCTCGAGAAATGAACTTTAGCTCTGTAGAACCAATAGAGAAATTTAGGTTGGAACAAGTGAGTAAAAGAAATGATGTACACAAATTAACAAAATAAATACATAATTGAATACGTGTTCCATATACAGTGAGGATTGGATTATCTAGACATTTAGGTGGTTACACCATTTTTTTACAAAAATGAGTGTGTGAAGTTTTTGACACAAAGACAAACTTTTAAAACATCTTTAAATAATAGTTAAATCTATAGAATAAGGTTTGTGCACCAAGTGTGTTCTCAGTCTGTCTAGTAGTGAAACTGAATACTTTGAAAGAGGTGCAGTAGAATTATTTTAAATTTGGATAGTAGAGAGGAGCTTGAACATTGCAGGTAATGCACATTAAAAGCAGCCTTTAAGCCTACACCTGTTGCAAATCCCAAGCACTGTTCTGAGCCTCTTTTCTTGTAATATCTTCTTACTGACATCAATCTGTCTTTCCATAAGAGAGAAATATAAATTATTGATTTCTCTGAGTGTGATTTGAACAATTTATGTATATACAACAGTTCAATATTTAATGTGGAGTATAAGCTCCATTCTAAAATTGTAAATATTTAGGAAAAAAGAATATTGATTTATATCATATGTCATTCATTTTCCAGAAAGTTCTGTTCAAGGGAAGGTGCTTGGAGGAATGGTTCTTTGAATTTGGCTATGTTATTCCGAACTCAACAAACACATGGCAATCCATAATTGAATCTGCACCCGAGTCCCAAATGATGCCTGCAAATGTATTAAAGTAAGTAGAAGTTTTTTTAAATGTGTTATGTTTTGAATATGTTACCATTTTGTATGATACTAATTAGATTGATACTTTCTCTATATAGCAGAGTGGGCGGAAATATCCTAGTGTGAATTCGCTCATTCACTGTTTCGCTCATTCATTAGTGGAACGCAATACCAAGCTTTGTCTACCAGATCAAAGAAATGAAAATATTTATAGAATGGAGGTTGAACTCACAACCATTATGTTAATAATCAGATACTGTGATACTGTGCCACAGTGGCTTTCTTTGTATTGTTTTTAAACTTATAATAAAAACATGAATAATAAATGATATATATTTTTAAACTTATAATAAATTAATAATAATGACGGCTGCTGTGGTGTAGTAGTATTTTTATTTTGTCACTCAAATAAGAAAACTACAGCATTGCTGTGTGTAACGTCGCGAATTTGGGCAGTAAGTCAAAAATAGGTTCTTTTTGGCTATCCTGCCACATGTGAAAGATTTATAAAATTAAAAATATTTTTGGGCATTTATTAATGTAACCAAAGAAAATAAATACACAAAAAATTTAAAAATCATTGGATTTTTTAAATTTTTAATATGTGTTTGTCTGATTGTTTGTTCACGCTAATCTCAAACAGCTTATCCGATTTAGATGCAGTTTTTCACTATTGTAGTTCAGCAAACTTTGATTATCATTTAGTGTTTGTTTTAATTTAATCAGTTCATAAATAAAAAACTTATGTTAATATAAAGAATTACATGCTATAATATTGCTACAAAATAAATGTTTTATTGTATTGGTTGGAACTTTACCTATAGCAAAATCGAACCCAGCTGGTCTCTAATGAATAAAATAATGCTCCCAAGAATAGATTGTCTTTTTAAATCCAGGGTGGAAGTGTCAGCACCACTTTATATGAAACCACAGTTTTAACTATTTTATAAAAGCCTAATACAATTATTATATTTTTTTTCCTAGAATTAAGTGATTTTTTAAAAAAATAAATAATAAAATTATGTGTTTGTCAAGAATGACGCACGCACACATAAACCTACCAAAGGGAAACCGCCGCATACGCCTCATTCCGAAATCGAGTCGTAGGTATTGGCGGCAAAGTTCAAAGTTGATTAACCTTTAGTAGTATTTTTGTAGTAGTGTGTGTTTATGTTATTGATATCTATGCGTAACTGCGTCACACGAAATACAGGTATGGATGTATATCGTGAAATGAAAAAAAAAATCCCACGTCTAAACTGTTGAGATATCTTGATTAATTTCTTTAAAAAATATTTTAAAATATTTTACCCTATATGCTCTTTCCGTAAAAGGACCGCTGACACTTCCACCCTGTTTATAGATTAATTTACAATTTGTATAGCTTATGTTCGTATTTAAAACTGCCATATTTTTTATTTCAGTGGAAACGTGGTTATAGAAACAAAATTCTTTGATGCCGATCTCCTGATAACTACATCGCGTGTGCGACTTTTTTACGTATAATTACCATTTTGTACCGCACAGCATTTATTTTACTTAGTAAATATATGTTTTAAATATAATGCATTTAAATGTATGCATTTAAATAAATGTTTCTATTATAAAATACATCTAGTCATCACTTTGAGATGTAAATGTTCACTTAAATATACTAATTAAGATAGTAATAAGTCAATATAAACAAGAGTCTTCTAAAATTATGTTTATTTTTATTTCTTTTATATTATTATTATCTAGCCATTACCTAAAATATTAAATTTTAAGGCTTATTTTTTTTAGAATTGCACACAATTCTATTATATTTTCATTATATTCGACATTTTGACATTCTTCAGTAAAGTCCGCGAGGCTTAAGATTTGCATTTAAGTGGTTATTAAAAGTAGTGCTAGATTTTTTTTTTTTGAATTTTTAACTATTTGTTTTTCAAATTAGTAATGTTACTCTGAAACATACTATGTCAATTTAATTCATATAAAATTAGTTAATTAATGATCACAGTTTTTTAATATTATAGATAGTTATTTCAGAAAACGTATGCCTGACAGAGTTTTGGATGTTTCCTGTTTTCATCATAGCTTATATTTAAAAAAAATTAACATTTTTGTGTGTTGATTTAAGATGTAGGTCTACTAAGATAACTCTTAGTAGACCTACATCTTAAATTAACACACATTATTAGTTGTAGCTATTATTTAATTTATACTATTATATTACTATACCTAAATTTGACGTTACGTAAGTAATAGTTTTATATATTAATAAAAACTTTTTTTTGTGTTTATTACAAGTTTATCCGTCCAAAATTACTATTATAAAATAACTATCCCAGTATCTTTAAATATTTTTTTATCTATTGTATTAGTAGTAACATTCATTAATCATCAATAAATATAGCACTATTAAAGTAATTTCACCTAATATTTAAAATAATAAACTGCTTCACGCTTTTACCGCATAGTAAGATAGACAAAAGCACATACACTTTCCATTTCAAGACCTTTTGTGTTGAGGGGCGGAACTCAACGCCACACTTGGTCTACCAAAGCAGAAAAAAGATAATCATTTAAAAATAATCATTCACCCAAGTGGGAAACGAATCTATATTCGCGTTTACAGTCAGACGCTCTCTCACTATGCCACAACGGCCTTGGTAATATTTCAGTTATGTTGTTAACAACTAAAACTCTTATTTTTAATCAACCTCCAATAATGAGGAGGTCGTATATTCGACAATTATCTTTTTTTGTGCGTGTCCATCGACTTCTCTGCCATTTGTAAACAGATTAAAAAAAATCTTAAAACTTATTCTGCGGCTTGATGAATTGTCAATAAAATATGTAATTTTAACTATCTTTTATTTCTAAGATCTATTTGCATGTAAACGATAAATAATTGTGACTCGGCACTCCGGCGACAGGCTGTCGTGGCGCAGTGGTACAGCGTCTGACGGTAAGCACGGTTGTGGCTTCGATTCCTACTCGGGGGAATGATTTATTTTCTTTTCTTCGCTCTAGAAACAAAACAAAGTGCGGCGTGGAGCTTAAACAGGCTAAGTCTCGAAAATTGGACAGGCTTGCCTTAACTCTAGGCTCTGCCAGCCCTGCTATGTGCAGGATCATGTATCCTAATGTCTACTATTCTAGATCCTAAATGAAACCAAGAATAATAATAAACAATATAACTAAAATATTACGAAAATGTAAATTATCTTTTATATTTATTTGATGGAATTTATAGTTGATATTAAGATTGTAGGTGTATAGGTCTGAGATTGTATATCTATACATAAAAAAATAGTTAAAATATAGTATAAACATTGACGTTGCTTTTTAGTACTTATTTATATAAAAAATGAAATAAGTTTTACTTGATTTAAAGATCAATTAGTGTTAATAGATTGAATCCTTATTAAAGCCGATTATAGATTAAATAAAACAAATTACAATGGAACTTAAATTTTATTTGCTGTGTAAGGTTTTAATAAAAATACAGATAAGTATTCATAATTATAGATACTTGACCGACATAGACCATAACCATATTAATTTATATTATTTAGTAGAATTAATCAAAATTATATCATTGATTGGTAAAAGGTAAGCGCAGTGCCAATGAGCAATCAAAGTATCGATAAGTCGTGACTGGGCACTGTATCTCATTAGTACGCTGACACGTTTATCAATATTACCATAGAGGAAGCTTGGAGCGTGGTCACCTGCAGGAAAAGCCACGGACGCCACGACAGGAACTTTTTGTAAATCAAATGATTGGTGGCGGGCGGTACATCCTCTCTAACGAGAACCCTACGTCGGATTTCTTCGTAGAGCCCAGTCGAAGGAAGCCGTGTCGTTTC
>JAATLQ010033378.1:0-17609 GCA_013421005.1 Heliconius erato x Heliconius himera | reverse complement strand
ATGTGAACTTTGTGTTGAGTGTTGAGTGTGGACATCATTAGCGTGGGAATGCATAATTGCATTTTGTGAATTAAATATTCTATTGTATTTTCTAGATCATAATTAGTTTGAACTTACATCGAGTAGGTCATACTTTCACTTTTAGTAATAAGTCTTAAATGTAATTATTTTAATTAATTAAAGTTAGTTTAAACAGTTTTTGGTTTTTTTTCGACCTTCTGGCTGTAGCTAACGTAATTAGATACTTAAACGAAAGAAATGATAAACAAAAGACTACCTACTATTCTATTAATCAAAAAAGGTGAAACTAAATATATCGCGCTCAAATAATACATTAAACTCTAATTATCTAATACGTACAATCGCATCTAAATCTACTTCGCTACAGAGGCAGGCGGGGAGACGGGCGCGGCGGACGCGTCGCGGGGCGCGAGGGGACGCATGGCGCGTGGCGAACCGTTTCGCAGCAAGGATTTTTTGATATTGTAACAACTTCTAAAGTACTTATTAAAATGAAAAACAGTAAAAGACAGTTTTGATCTCCATTAAATGGCCAACGTAACTTATATACTTATTTATATGCTGAGAGTAAGGTAATAAGTGAAACTTGCGCCAAAACTGCGGTTTATAGCCGGCGTGATGTGTCAATAATTAAATGCATTTTTCTCTAAAACTATTCGTAATTTCAAATTAGTGTAAAGAGCAAATTTTATCTTCGTTTAACGTAGAAAATTAATAAAGTGTTTAAAAGGGTAAGGATGGATACCATTATGGACAAACATCCCTCACAATAAAAAATATATTCAAATGACTATTTTTAGACAGAAATATACTCACTGTATGTTATCCTTAGAAGATACAAATATGCTGTCGCTGACTTTTTTGTAGATCTTATTAAGAGGAATAATACTCTAGTACATTATTTTCATGTAGGACTTACCATTAAAGCAGCGCATGCGTGAAAGTGTCTCAATGGGTAGGACTTTATGCACATTTATCATATTTATGTCAAATTACAATAAAATATACATATAATAAACGATATATAAACCTTCCCTGAGAAATACTCTACCTAATGGTGAAAACCGCATCAAAATCCGTTGGGTGGTTGAGAAGAAGATCGCTTAGAAAGGCCAGACAGAGACGAAATGCGTTCTTATTTTATAAGATATAGAGATAGAGATATACGAGTACCTGAGTAGGTATGACATAGAATATATTGACAGCTTTTCGCTATATATCACCAATTTTTACAAAACAGTCTGGTCTATAGTTTCCGCTTATATATATGCCCATAGGAAATAAACAAAAGTAATTTCATCAAGTGAATATGTAACAAATAAAACAAAGTAAAAAGAATCTAAATGGAGGCCAGTCGCAAAGCAGGAAAAAAAACGTGTCACTTGACTATAAATACGACAGATAATGGGTTCCATTCCCACTGTAGTAATTGAAATATTTAGTATTTTCATCTCCTTGCTCTTGTAACGAGGCAAAGCGCGGCGTTGAGTTCCGCCACACAACTAGCAATGACCCCATAATTCGATGAAAAACTGAATTGAAACACTGAAATGGAAAACGAAAGTGATTAACAGGAGATTTTCAGGTTCCCTTTGCCTACTCTACTATACACAGTATACAATGTGAAGTTAAAATACATTTAAACATCGTTACTATAATAATTCATTTCAAAGGAATGCTAGAGAAATATTCTGAGAGAAAAACTCAGCTTTGCATCAAAAGGCGGGTATTGAAGTTGAAGCTATAAAACAAAAGAACAATATAAGGAGCGGCCTCATAATATACCTCTCGGGAGGAAATCATACAACTCTACTAAAAGAGATGGTTTAAATATTTTTTATGTAGGTATGTTACGTCTACGCTGTGGTAAGATATAAAGCGGCGTTTAGTTTCGCTTACTTATATATAAATACATACAATTACAATGTCTAGAAAATTGGACGACGCGTGGGGAACGGAGTGACTTAACACTTAGTTCTCTTGCCTACTCTGTTATATACGGATAAAAGGGTGTAGCTGATTAAATATTAGTAAAACAAAAAGAGATAACAACTAAAACTAATTTAAGCATAATTGTTCAGTAAAAGATGCATTATACATCTTGTGGCCGTCGTGGCGCAGGATTACAAGCGTGCGACTGTAAAGGTGCGAAGTTGTGAGTTCGATTTCCCCTCGTGGAGATAAAATACTTGTTATTTTTGTTTCCTTACTCTGATTATAAGATAAAGCGCAATATTTCCTGGAAAATTTGGTGTGAAGTGCATGCCTATCTCGCTATGTGCGGGATACGTCGTGATACAAAAGAATCAATACATTAAAAAAAATCTGTAGCATCACGCTGTGCATGCACACAACAAAATAGGATGGAGGGCTAGTTTTAAAATACTCCGTTCTCCATTTTCCGACGAATTCTGGACGTATTGCGAACTCAACGCTGCGCTATGCCTCGATACCAGAGCAAAGAAATAAAAATATTAAGTATTTCATTTTCCCGAGTTGGAATCGAACCCACAACCAGTCGCATTTACAGTCACATGCTTTTGCCCCTGCCTAACCGCCTCATAGCCTCACCACCTCATAGCCTCATAGCCTCATTGATTAATATATTAACAATAAATAAATACTGAGTTCACACCGTCGCGTGTACAATCAGCAATTATGCCACTGAACCACGAGGGTGATAAGATCTATAAACATTATATACTTGAAGTATCTTTAAAGGGACAGCTTTTATAAAATATTGTTTTTTTATAAAAACTTTGATTACTTTTACTTGCTCCCTTAAACTTTTTTTTTTCACAAAATTATACACTGAAGAAGTTTTATGTTTATATTTTTAATAATTTTCCAAACATTTTTTCCTATATATTTTATATTTATTTTATAACTTTTTTAACAAGCCTAATTTTGTTGAGAGTGTTCAAAGAAACTTATAATATAGCTAGCTAGCTAACTAAAAGACAATGTACATTCGGAATTGTACGAGGTAGTGAAGTGCTGAAATTCAGCATGTATGTGCCTCAGGGGGTGTAACCTCCCTCCCTCCCTTAAGGGAGCGTTTAAAGAGGATTTCTCACAGTTGTTACGGCAATGGAAAAAATTACATATTCCATTTTTACGTCTTGTCTTGTCTTCTAAGACCACGCTTTTTCTGCGTTTGCGGGCCAAAATTATTAAATAATATTTTGCGTCTAAAAAAGACATTTTTGTATGAACGAATATATGCTTTGGGAAATACGGCTTTCCAATATGTCCAGAAGGCCATTTCCATAGGAGTTTCGAGAAAAATTGATAAGCAAATTGATTCAAAAAATATAAAAAAAATGTCCACGCTAACGAAATTGTAGGAGAGAACTCATTTTTTATATTTCAGAAAAAGCACAAAGATAAACTATCAGGTAAAGTAACATATCAAGAATAGGCTTATTGAAAATTTAGTAAGCGGTAGAAGAAGGAAATATATATTTTTTTTATACGGCGGGGAAACAGTATTAAGACATTCGATTCCCCACTAATCGCAATTTCGAGATAATGTGTGTTAAGCAGTGGAACTCAACGTCACGCTTAGTCTAATTGCCAGAATGAGGAAATGAAAATAATTGATTCTCCCACCCCAAGTGTGAAACGAACCCACAACCGTTGTGTTTACAGTAAACGAATAAAAAGGTCATAAGTTCTTAGAATCGAAGATTTAGTTTTTTCAGTGATACAAAAATTATAATAAAATAGTAGTGGCGAAATACAATACGCTTACATTTAAAGTTAAAAAAAGTATTCAGGTTTAACATATTTATTTAATAAAAACCAAAGACTTTCTATTTAATAAAATTTATCTTACTTACCTTTTAAATCAATGCCTGTTCTTTATTCTAATATTACACTCGTATACTTAATTATTTTTGTTTTTATTTACAATAAAAAATCTTAACTCCAAAGAAAGTAATAAAGACTATCTAGCCTTGTAAGAATTTCAAACAGCTATAAAAGTTCCTCGAGGCCAGCTGTGGCAGGGGTACAAAGTGACTGTAAAAGCGACTGGTTGTGGGTTCGATCCAATCAAGGGAATCGAATATTTATTTACATTTATATTTTAATTTGATTTTATTTATATTTTAATTTTTTCGCTCTGGTGTTGAGGCTAAGCGCGGCATTTAGTTCCGCTACTCAACATGACATCAGAACTCAGTGGAAAGTGGGAAACGGAGTGTCTTAGAACTAAGTTCCCTCTGCCTACCCTACTGTATGCGGGATACAGCGTTAAGCTGTTTTTTTTTCTAATCTTAGCTTCGAAGAAAATAATAAAGACTCTACGCCTTGTAAGAATTTCAAACAACTGTAAAATTGCTTTGTAAAAGTTCCTAAACCTAATTTACAAGTATAAAGAATAGTGTTCAGTACTCACTAAGATGCTTATAAAAAAAATGTATTACAATAATCGAACCTATTTCCTTGCCAATCTCTTGTAATTTACACTAATATTATAAAACTAAAGACTTTGTTTGGTTGAGGCTACTAATCTTAGGAACTGCTACTTCAAATTGAAAAACTCACACGCAATTACTCGAGAATTTAACAGAAACTCCGGGACGGAAATATCTAAATAGGAACTGAGTGTTTTAACCCCAGGTTCCCTCTACCTACTCTGCTTTGTGCGAAATACAATGTGAAACTAAAAATAAAAAAGAATAATATTTAAAAACGGATTGAAGTAATTAAAACAGCTAATCTCAAACGAGACGTGAACCTCTCATATTCCGAAATTCGAAAGCATTGTGTAAGTTTTTTGTTTGTAGCACTAACAGCGCTGACCCCAATATTTGGGAGCGACCTGAGGCAATTGTGTTACCTACGTTATAGTTAGGTTTGGATGTGAGTTTAGTTGATTTTAACCGAACTAAAAAAGAAAGAGAGAACAGTTTTTTTATTTGACTGTATGTTTGTTAAGTAATTACTCTGCCAATTTAATTTTAAATGAATTATTTATTTATTTGCATGAGTTTCACGCTGTATTAAACATATAGCAGGGTAGGCAGAGGAAGTTTAATGTTAAAACACTCCATTCGCCACTTTTCGCGGCGGTGATTGGCGGACATCAACGCCGGGCTTTACCTCGATACCAGAGCAAAGAAATGAAAATATTAAATATTTCATTTCCTAGAGTATGAATAGAACCCCTATCGCGTTTACAGTAACAGGCTAGTGCCACGATTAGTGACCATAAAATTTTGTTATTTATTATTTTTAAAGTACGACACATTTTAGAAGGGATTTTGTGGTGACAATAAGTTCAACAAAAAGTCGGCAACATAAAATATGTATTACCTACATGTAGTTGATGCATTAAAATAAGATCTTTTTGCTTTCATTGATATATTTAAAATTTAAAGAAAAGTGGAATTACGTCATTGTTGTATCAAATCTTGTAATAAAAAAAATCAATAAACCAAAATACTTCTAGTTTCAGATGTTTCAACGGACACATTGTATGTTATTCAATGGAAACTCTGTATTTACCTAACCAGATCAAAGGAACAAATAAAAAAAAAACATCTTCACGCTTTTTCCCGTAGAGATAGGTAAGAAAAGGGAACTGAGAGAAACACGCTGTTTTCACATTTTCGCTCAATTGTCAAGATCAAGTTTACAAGAAAATATTCTAAATATAATCGGTTCCCCGAGTAGAGATCGAACCACCAATCATCGCGTACAGCTAGAACTGTTCCACTGCGCCACGACAACGATCACGAATACGAAATCACAACGTGTACTTTAAATATTTTCTCAAGTGGGAGAAACCCGAAACCCAACCACAATTATCTCTAAATAAAGTACTAACCATTTGGACAAATACACCATACAATTACTTAATAGGCTAGTACCTACACCTACACCTGCAACTTTTAGATTTTAAGAATTAAAATCAAATGAAATCAGCTTCACGCTGCAGCATGGTAGGCAGAGGGAACCTCATATTAAGACACTCCGTTCCCCACTTTTCACTGAATTCTGGAAGCATTGCGTGCTGAGTTGTGGAACTCAACGCCGCGCTTTTGCCTCGACACCAGAGCGAAGAAATGAAAATATAAATGTAAATAAATATTTCACTTCCTCGAATGGGGATCGAACCCACAACCAGTCGATTTTACAGTCACACTTTGTGCCTCTGCGCCATGACCGGTCACTTTAAGAAGTGATATGAAAATGAATTTCGTTTTTTTTTTCTTTTCCGCTGGAGTTTCGATACATCCTATCTCAGTGCTCCCCTAGTCTTTCTTGACCTACCTATGTATATGAAAAATTTCAAAATTCAAGTAGTTTTGTTTTTGCGTTCTATATTATAACTTATAAATTTATTCTTATTATATACTTATATTAATATAAATTTAGATTTTTTTTACATTATATCTGTATAGATTTGTATGTTTATATACTATAAATATTAATACTGTTGTTTTTACACTAATTCAAAAATGCTTCACTTTTGATTTTAATTTTAATCTATATTCCAAAAAAAGCAAGATTTAAAATAAAAAATTGAATTACTTTGAAAATTTACACCTAACTTAAATGTATACAGACACACACTTATATACAAAATTACCTATTTCATACATTTTTTAATTAAAAACTTACCATTTTAACGTGTTTATTCGTATTTTTCGTGTAAATTTCAGTAAAAATGAAGCACTGTAGCGACTCTATGGGGGAGCGCGGCTAGACTGCCCGGGACAAGCTGATAATGTCAGAGAACCTGCAATGTAGATATAACACAAATATTTTAAAGGTAGTAGTAGGTTGGATAAATTGATTATTAAATAATAATGATGGAGAATTTAAAATTAAAAGATTTTTTAAAATAAATATAGGTTTTTTTTATATACAAGTTGATTTGATTTTGTGTCGTAATTATAACTATAAATCATTAATATAATTAATAAAGTAATTTGAGTGTAAAAACACTATTACAATTTATTAATATATTTATAAACATATTATTGTTTTAAAATTCATAATAGTGTCATAATATTAAATTAAAAAAGTCTAGTCTAAGAATAAAACAGAAGTAAGCTTCTATACATAAAAAAGAAATGGAATCAAGGAGTCTGTCATGATGGAGGTACACAGTCGTGCGACTGTAAACACTGCAGGCTGTGGGCACGATTTCTACTCAGGGAAATGAAATATTTTATATTTTCCTTTTCTTGCTTTGATAACGAGACAAAAACATTGAGATCTGCCACTAAATACCAAACCCAAAATTTGACAAAAAATGGAGAATGGAAGTGTCCGTACGTACGTGTACCGTGCCTACTGGGCCTACCGTCTTATGTGAGGGATACAGAATGAAGCTACAAAAAAATAGATTAAAACAACTAGGTTTCATTATAAACAAAAGTTTGCTTTCAATTCATTTTACGAGCAATTAACTCCACCTCTGCTATTTATAAACTTGAATAGATAATAAAGTAGCCATAAATTACCTTACATTCACCACGTTCTATAATTAACATGTTGTTTAATTGATTTACGTTCGTTTCCTTCGGGTTGTAAAAAATATAATAAATCAAGTTGTATTATTTGTGAGGCCAGTCGTGGCACAGTGGCATGAGTGTACGACTGTAAATGTGACTGGTCATAGGGTTCGATTCCCACTCCTTTGGAAAATAAATCTTTTAAACGACTAAAATTTGTGATTTTTTAATCTTTATTATTTATATTGTCCACATTTATATAAATGTAGATGATAAATAATTTTAGTATTTTAATTGATTATGTATATAAAAAAATAAAACCATAGGCCATTAAATTGTCTAATATATTTTTAGTTAAAGAATTGTATTTTTTGTGTTGTAAGACGAATATATGTGTATATTACAAAAATAAAGTCACGTATAACTTTTAAATTTTTGTAACTAATATATATTCCTAACCAAAAAGATATTCTGTGATTTTTTAACATTAACAGTAAAACGTCCTCGGGGAGACAAAAATAAATGTTCAGACGAAATACCAAAATCAATTCATCTCATAATCTATGACAGCCAGCATATATCTGTCTCTGTCACTATGTTTGCGTATTTACACCCATCCTTGTCTCTCGTACTCAAATGTATGACGTAGGCGCGGAAAAGCCTTTACTGAAGGCTCTACAAGTTTTCTTATTATTATGATGGACAAATTGAAACAAAATGCCTCTATTTGTATTATTACATAGATATAGTGAGGCGCAGCGTCTGTTCCTAAATGTGGCGGCTATGGGTTCGATTCGGTGAAATGAAATATGTTGCTTTCCTCGCTTTGGTAACAAGATAATGCGCGGCAATGATTTTCACCACTGACCACACAATGCCTTAAAAATATAGCGTATAGTAGGGAACGGAGTGTCTTAACCCTAGTTTTCGTAAGCCTACCTTGCTATATGCGGGATAAAGCTTGAAGCTTAAAAACTTACCCGACCGAACTCAACGCCGCCCTTTGCCCCAACACCAAAGCAAAGAAATGGAAATATAAATTTAAATAAATATTTCATCTCCTCGAGTAGAGATCGAACCGACAACCAGTCGATTTTGCAGTTACATTTTGTGCCTCTAATATTTCTAAAATGGCTAGACACTGGTGAATACGTTATTAATAAGCTTGCCAGTTTGCAATTGTTACTTAAACTGTTTCTGTGGTTTTAAGAACCCAAAAGTAAATAAAATTCTCAAATGAACTATAAACTACACCTACATTTAAAGTGAAATAAAAGATGAAAAATCTAGAGTCTTGTTGTCGAATAAATAAGGTTCTTTTTTTCAGCTTTTCTTTATATCCGGTATTAATACAGATTATTTTCTGCTACCTATCCTCTAGGTAGAGGGAACTTAGTGTTAGGCACTCTTTCTGCGCATTCTGTCTAAATTCTAGACATTGTATGTTAAGCGGTGGAACCCAATACCGCGCTTTTTCATCTTATCAGAGAGAATAATCGAAAATAACTTTCCCGAGTGGGCAGAAATCCTTAACCGTTGCGTTTGCGTATGACGTAAAACAGCAGCAGCTCATCAAGCTGGTCTACGACGACAGCCTTAGATGGGTGAATTTTGGTCTAAGATTATATTGGATTTGATTTTTTCTTTTCCAAAATGGATGAAACATACAGAAATACTCTTACACAAAATATTCTTCTGTATATAGAAAATATGTTACCAAAATAAGCCGTACGAGGAAAATCTTCAATAATTCTCTCAAATCAGAACAAAAACCAATTTTCAATTACCTCATACGTTCTGAGCAAGGGTCACTTCCTGTTGGGAAGAGGGATGATACCATCATTTTACTTACACGATTACATTTATTTAGTTATTTAGTAAAGGAAGCTATATAATTGTGTTACTGGATAATATTATAAGATAAAGCTTTTTGTTCTGTTTTTATATTATAGTAACAGTCGAGTTCAAGACGTAAAATAGAAATTTTTGTTTTTTCCTGTTCGTGTATGAATTTCGTGGATTCTCTAAGAGGGAGAGAAAGGCATTAACAATGCTCCTTACTCTTCCTAAATTACTTCCTTTTAGCTTCAAGCTGTATGTAGGCAGAGGGAACCCGGGAACCTAGTGTTAAAACATTCCCTTCCCATTAAATCCCTTTAGTTCCTCACTTCCCACTAGGCGTTGAGTATTAAGTGGCGGAATTCAACGCCGCGGAAAAGTTTTGGGCATATTCTCTTTAAACCGTAAAATTTATTTGAGCTTATTTTAAGTTTAAGTTAAGCTTCCGGCTTAATTACGTTATAATTTTGACCCCAATCCCCGCTATCTTGAACGTAAATAAGTAAACGACAATAATGAATCTTTAATGGACAAAGGTCTAACAATTTACTTTAAATGAAAATCGAATTTGGAAAAGAAAAAATATAAAAAAAGATATTACTTTTATGAGTTCCAGGGCAAAACAATTACGATATTAAGATGTAGGGTTTGTTTGTATCTTTATCTATATAAACGTTATGATGATAGGCAAAGCGCGGCGTTCCGCTACTCAACACGCAATGCCTCCAGATTTAGTGGAAAGTGGGGAGCGGAAGTGTCGTAATACTAGGTTCCCAGGTCCCCGCTGCCTTCCCTACTATGTGCGAAATACAGTGTGATTGTTATGATTGTAAGTTCAATTTTAACTTTGGGGCGAAAAAATTAAAATATTAAATATTTCATTTCCTCAAGTAAAAATCAAACCCACAACCTCTGTCGCGTTTATAGAAAACTAGAGGGCGCGCGCGGCTTCGCCCGCTTATTAGGAGTGAATTCTAAAAAAACCACGAAACACGTGTTCAATAAAATATTTTTAACAGTCTGAATTTAAATTTTTATAAAAATCGGTGGCAATTTGAAGATTTTTCCATATAAACTTTCAACCTCTTATTTGAACCCTTAGGGGGTGAATTCTTAAAAACCATGAAACACGTGTTCAATGAAATATTTTTAAGAGTCTGAATTTCAAATTTTATAATAATCGGTACAGATTAAAATTTTTTTCCATACAAACTTTCAACCCCTATTTCATCCCTTTAGGGTTAAAATTTTTCAAATTCCCTTCTTAGTGGATGTCCAGAATATGAAAATAAACATCTGCCCAAATTTCACGCTTTTACCATCAGCGGTTACGGCTCTGCGTGCGTCTTACCTCAGTCAGTCAGCACAAGTCCTTTTATATATATAGATAAGAACACAAAATATTAGAAAAGTAAATATTTTTTCTTACTACCTATACTGTGTAGACATATATATCTATAGAAGTGATATATAGAAATAGAATCTTTATATAAGTTAGAAAGTGATTTTTCGTGTTACAGTTTCATATTTCTTTATCAAAAAGCGTTTAGGGCAGCGTGACATGCAGGTGTTATCAAATAAAAGTTATGTGGAAGAGAACTGATTCGTCATTTATATCTCGATATAAATACGTAGTCACGATTATTATTCAAATGCGGCGTTGAGTTCCGCCCCTCAACACGCAACGCCTTAAAAATTTAACAGAAAGTGGGGGACGGAATGTCTTAACACTAGGTTCCCCCAGTAAATCCTGCTATATCCGGGACAGCGTAAAGCAAAGAAAAAAATATAGAAACTGGAAGTATTGGATATCTTGAATTCTTTGTAACATTAAGCATGAACAGAACTAAATAATATTACTTAACATTTATTAATTTAATAGATATCATTCATTTCATCTCAAAATACAAACTTTTTTTTCATATTATTCTATAATTTCTGGAAAAAGTATTTAATAATAAGCTAATAGGTAGTCACGTTCAGTCCTTAATTCATAAACTTGTCTTAAATAGATTACCGAGAAAATAAGTTTTTACTTTGAGGATTGTAACTTCCATAACTTTAGAGGTTAGGGACAAAAAGAAACGTGTTTCCTTTTGATTGGATACAAACAACACCGTTGTGGTAAAAATGAAAAAAAAAAGAATAAATAAAATAAAATAAAATCAGCTTCACGCTTTATCCCGCGCACAGCAGGATAGGCAGACGGAACCTAGTGCTGAGACACTCCGTTCCCCACTTTCTGCCGAATTCTGGTGCATTGCGTATTGAGTGGCAGAACTCAACAACGCGCTTTGCCTCGAAACTAGGGTGAAGAAATGGAAATATAAATTTGGGTAAATATTTCATCTCCTCGTGTGGGGATCGAACCCACAACCAGTCGGTTTTACAGTCACACTTTGTGCCCCTGCGCCACGACTGGCCTCACTAAGTATCTCGTAACATCGATTTATCATACGGCTTTACAAAATATCTCTCAATTTTGATGGGTCAGAAATGTGTGCAACCTATCATTAAATTACCGTTATATTTTTTACAACTGTATGTTTACTCGTATAAAGCAGGGTAGGCTGAGGGAACCTGGTGTCAAGACACTCTGCTTGTAATTTTTCACCGAAATTCGAGATACTGGTGACGCATTTTATCTTTGGAATTTGTATAACTATGAAAATTAAAGCTGATTCCGTAAAACCTCGAAACTGGATAGACAGATTACTTGTGCTATTTCAGATCTACAATTTAAACGACATCACGCTTTTTAACACACAACGGGGTAGGCAGAGGGAACCTAGTGCTAAAATACACTTTTCCCCATTTTCTGCCTAATTTTAAATACATTCCGCGTAGAATGACGACACTCAACAACGCGTTTTGTCTTAGCGAGGAAATGACAATAATTCATTTCCTATTGAAAATCGAACCTATAATCGTCGTATTGATATTAAAATACTTACTATTGCGCCACGGCGGCTTTTATCTTAAATATCAAAATAAAAATCACTACAAAAAATGAATAGAAAACCAGCCAAATTTAAATTCAAAAGAGATTTTGACCTAAATAAATATCTTCATACAAACAAATATTGCAAGAGTTGTTCTCGCGCCCGTCTGTCTGTCATTGCCGTCAAAACAAAATGGAGGCGATTTCTAATGAAATCTTTAGAGCGACTATTATATTTCAATGCAAATTACTTGAATTTCCATGAAATAGGTTATTTATAATACGTTTAGAGATTCATAATGTATGAAATAAATAATTTTCAGTTTACGCTGATGAGGCCGTCAGTTAAGTACAAGTACAAGTAACGAGACTAAGTGCGGCACTGAGTTCCGTCTCTCAACACACAACACCTTTAGAATTTGGCGGAAAGTGGGGATCAGAAATGTCTTAGTGGGAACAGAGTGTCTTAACACTTGGTTCCCTTTACCTGTTCCCTTCACTCTGTATCTCTGTATAAAAAAATATAATTTTTTATCATAATAATTTCTCTATACCCATCGTTCAATATGCGAGCTAGAGCTTGTGGTAAAAAAGTACCCACTTTTTTCACATAAGCATCCATTACTGGAGCGTTCTGTACTGAATGTCTATTGAAATTATACATTGTGATTCTAATGAATAGAAAGAATAATACGCTTTTGTTATGTTAATATGCCTACGTACATTTTTCCCCTTTTTTTTTGATAAATTATTGAAGTTGAAAATTGAAAATTTTATATTTATATATTTTTACGTGTTATACGAAAAATAAAAATCAAAAATATTTTCCACGCATAGGAAAGTAGGCAGAGGGAACCCAGTGCCGTTCCTTTTGCCCACGCATTGTCGGCTGAGGCGTTCCTTTTGCCCACGCACTGCTGAATTTTTAAGGGTGCAACTCAACATCGGGCGTCGTCTACAAGAGGAGGGAAATGAAAATAAACAAATTATAATAATTCCCCAGAGTGTAGATCGAACTCACAACCGTCCCGTTTACAGACAAAAGCTGTCCCATTGCGCCACAACGGTGTAAGTACGTCGCGTCATACATGATATCGATTAAATAGAAAATATTAATAGGTACTTCTTTAATTTGAAAATCTTTCTTATTATAAATTATTAGTATATTTTCGATATACTAGAGTCTAAGCAAAACACAAAAATGTTTTTTTAATTATTCTGTAATATTATAAAAAAATTGTATAAAAGGCAATAGTAAAAAAAACTTTTTATTTTATTGTTATTAATAATAAGATAATTCTATGTAAATAAATTGTCTGTGTTACTTGATTTATGCATTTTCATAAACTCTTACGTGTCATTTTTTATATCAATTAAATTGTACTTAGTATATAGAGATACAGCTAGTGACACGACACTCCTTTTTTCACTTAATAAGTAATGAAACTCATAACCGCCGCGCTTACAGTTAGAGGCTGCCCCTCTGCGCCACGATTATATACAGACTTAGCATTTTAGTTTACAAAATATGACAATTAAAACTTTAAATACACGAACAAACCCATTGGATAAAGGCATTGTCAAGTAAAAATTATTTTTTATACAGCCCATAAAACTTCTTATAGCCTCTTTGAATTGAGGAATGTTCCTGAAACATTTGAACAAAGCGAAAAATGTAATGACGGTTTTTACGAGACTAAATTACGTTATATATACTTTGGTCTTTGGGCTACGGATTTTCAGTTTACAGTCCGCTTATAAAGTTAAATATATGTATGTATTTGACTGTATTTGATCTTGACTTATTCTTCTATATAAATAAATATATACATATACATATAAAACGAAACTGCTGCACTTAGAAAGTTGAAATTTGACTTGTACGTAGATTAGTAGGTGTAGGAATTTCTACGGAAATGAAAAAACGGGCTTTTCCATTTTACACCTTTAAGTGAACACAAGCAAAAGTACGTGTGTGTGTTTTTTAATATGTTACCCCCAATCAACACTCAACGTATCGAGTTTCGGCGGAGAGCGGAGAACGGAAGTGTATTAATGGGAAGTGGAGTATTTTACTACTAGATCGATCAATAATTAATAGTTTTATTAAAAATTTTAAAAATAAAATATTATTAATAGTCTACTCTATTTTACTTGTTAGTTGCGATAAGTATGAAACAATGAATGATTAAAAAAATCTTGACTTCAAGATCAGTAAGAAGATTAAAGAGATTTTATACATCTATTAGGTATAATTGACTTCAATTATATCTAATAAATATTTAAAAATATCTTAAATATTATAAAAGATATATTTAAAAAACCAGAGTAGAAATGTTTATATTTCTAAATC
The DNA here is from genome assembly GCA_013421005.1 of Heliconius erato x Heliconius himera. Lineage (NCBI taxonomy): Eukaryota > Metazoa > Arthropoda > Insecta > Lepidoptera > Nymphalidae > Heliconius > Heliconius erato x Heliconius himera. The sequence goes on along the minus strand of JAATLQ010033378.1, from coordinate 2,983 downwards.
GTTTGTTACGTGTAAAAATAGAAAGAGATCACTCAAATACATTAAAACAAGAAGAGAACAATGATGATAAGAAGAAATTATTCTATATTAAATAAACTAGATTGATGCTTAACAATTTATTACCAACTATAAAATATATATTTAAAGCATATCCAAAGCAGAAATGTTTATTTTTCTACTAAATCGTTCATGAATAAAAACAGCCCACTTTCCCTTTTACACTACAGCATACCACATTTTTGACGTCATAGAAATATTTAGGTATTTTAGATGATTCACGGAGATATTTTTACGCATCAGATTGTTATTTTTGGGGCCAGTCGTGGCGCAGGTGGCGCAGAGGCAGCGTGTAAAAATGTTGAGGTGGCATTGAGTTCCACCACTTAACACGCAATGCTTCCAGAATTCGGCGGAAAGTGGAGAATGGAAATGTCTTTACGCTAGGGTCCCAGGTTCCCTCTATATACCCTGCCATTAGCGAGATACGTCACTCTCGGAGAATAACAAGAAAATTTGAACGTAGTGGCATTACTACCCACGCCTCTTAGACGGTTTCTAGGAGGTGTGGATCCCACTGCGTTCAATTTTTTATGAGTTTTCTAAAAAACATTTTTTTTTCTAAGTGACGAATAATACTTTAATTAAACGGATAAAAAACGAAATTTTTTTAAGTATTTCAATCCGCAATTTTAATATTCAAATCTAATCTAACCAATGACATAACATAACTATATGTACGAAAAACGAAAATCCCACAGAAAAAATCCATTACATTTACTTTTTCTACAAAATATTTGAATTAATTATATTTTTATGAGGCCGGTCGTGGCGCAGCGGCACGAGGTGTGACTGCTAAACCGACCGGTTGTGGGTTCGATCCCCACTCGAGGAGATGAAATATTTACTCAAATTTATATTTCCATTTCTTCGCTCTGGTGTCGAGGTTAAGCGCGGCGTTGAGTTCTGCCCCTCAACACGCAATGCCTCCAGAATTCGGCAGAAAGTGGGGAACGGAGTGTCTTAACACTAGGTTCCCTCTGCCTACCCTGCTGTGTGCGGGATACAGCGTGAAGCTAATTTATTATTATTTTTTTTAATTATATTTTTAACCTCAGAACAATGAAATTAAAATGTATATAATTATAATGTAATTTGGAAGTTAACTAGTTCAAATAGCGATTTTTATTTTTTATTCAACTATTATGTAAAATCTAAAAATAAAAGCATATAATTAAAACTACAAACTTGCTACTACACTAAGTGATTTAGAATCGGCTCGGTCCTATAAAGCATATGAACCTAAACTCAATTGATTCACTAGTAACCTTTGAAGAGTTCCACTACTTATATCCTGGCTGCATTATCAGACCAGCTCGACGATACCATATTACTGTTACCTAAGCTAATATATAATTAACCAAGCTTAAAACACACGATAATACCATTATTAAAGATAAATTACAAGTCGACCTAAGAAAAATGTGACAAAAAATGCATTAGGACTCTACATCTCTACACTAGATAAATAATACCGCAGGAATTCTTAAAACGAAACTAATATTTTTTTTTGTAACGCTGCGCAAGACAAATTGTGCCCTACAGACGGATGATACTGTGGGATTCATCAAAGGACAGCCTGATAATACCCAATAAATCCAGCGGGAACCCTGTCTACCTATAGAGAAACTAAAGTGATTTAACTCAACATTAATTTTATAGTGTCTAATTCTGCTAAAAACCTGGGTTCCATGCCTTTTAACGAAAAAAGGAACCCTTATAAGATCACTTTGCTGTCCATCCGTCTGTCTGTCTGGAGCCTTTATCTCAGGAACGCTTAGAGATATCGAGTTGAAATTCAAATCATATACTCAGATCTACAGTAAAATAAAATCGTATTTGTACAATTACTTAAAAAAAAGATATGGCCTTCTATATCACTAAAAATGCATATTTCGATTATAAAGGGAGTCAAAATTAATAGGGTTCTTCCGGTTGACTATGAAGACAGGAGTTATAAAATTTCGCAGGTAGCATCTACAGGTAGTACTAGTTCAGGAAAAACCTTCTGAAAATTGATAAATCCTAAAAAATAATAGACTTAAAAGGGGAGCAAAATTTGGTATTAAAGCCGCTATTTTAAGTGAGTTATCAGATGACATGGCTCTGGCTAAGTTAAGCTTGAATTTCAGAAAAAGCTCGAGTGCTCCAATTTTTGTACAGAACCCCCGTTGGACGAGCCTGACTCGCGCTTGTCAGGTTTTTATATGAAATTATCAAGTAAGTCAATAAAAAAAATCATTCTGAATATGCACTTTACATAATGTTATAGTATTTCATAGTTTTTATAGTAATATTTAATGTACCTTCAACGGAGCGTACTCAACACTTAATAAATAAAGCTTTTAACGTTCGTGCTCGATACTGTATGAAATTATTGAACACTTTTTTTGCGCTAAAAAGGCGCTTTTAAAAACTGTGCTGTAGCACGTTCACATTTTTACCCGCTAGTAGGATAGGAAGAATGTTAAAATACTCTGGTTCTCGTTTTGCGATCTATTTTCGAAATATTGCTTGTTAAGTGGTACTCAACGCCGCGCTTCATCTACCAAAGTGGAGAAATTAAATAAATTTAATATAATCATTCTCTTGATTACGAGAGGGGATTACGCCTGGACGCGACGCGACAGTCTCTATTACATACCTATTTTGTTTCTTTTTTAAATGCATTTTTACAATAAATGCAGATTGTAACTGACATCCCACCCTACACTCAATAAAATATTTAAATAATAATTTTAATATTTTAGTATGGCTCGTGATACGTCTAATATAGTTAGAACTCTTTCGTAGTGATCGTAAGTAATCCAAGATCTTTTAGAGATTCAGAGGTAACAATATAAATATTAAATGTACAATAAGTTTAATATAAATACAAATAAAAGATATTATGATAAATAAAATGTCATTGTCTGTCCGTTTCATT
>JAATLQ010033377.1:0-17606 GCA_013421005.1 Heliconius erato x Heliconius himera | reverse complement strand
TTTGGTTCGTTCGTTCGTTTGAAATAAATCTATATAAAAATGCCTAAAAACATCCTTTCTACGTGTACTCTGTAATAACTACATATTTACCAATTATTCATTTATCTAATAATATGCAAACAGGAGTTAATATGCAAACATTACAGTTATTTTACAAAGAATATTATGAATCCTTAACCAAATCAATAATTTTACATTTAAGGCTGTTTCTGAAGCAGTACATTAAATTATTAAGTGACATCAGCACATTTAACAGAGCTTTAAAAAACATAACATAGGTAAAAAGAACGTAATGTTACAAAAATATATATATATATATATATAATAAATAATTAGCTTTATGTATATTTTATGAATATCGACATTGGTCATATTTTTTAGTTCGAAACAATCAAAAATTCTTACAGAAGTTACGATAATGTCGTAAACAAATCATAATAGAATATTACAGATGAAAGTAACAAAAAATCATATTAGAAGTCATTATAGTTGTCTTTATATTATATATGTTGTCTTTATATTTGTTTGTCATTCTATTATAGGGTGTGAGGCCTAGGAGGTTATTAATTTATTTTATTATAGTTGTCAATCAATTCTGCTTATTAAATAATAATGTATTTTAAGCGGGCGAAGCCGTGGGCGGGCCGCTAGTATAATATAACACGAGCTATCTAGTGAATGTGTAGAGTGTAGATTAAAGTACAACAGTCTGCGGTAGGTCACGTCTGCGTAACGGTACTATACGGAATTCTAATAGAATCGAACAAATATTAGAATATATACATATTTGAGGCCAGCCGTGGCGCGGGGGCACAAACGTGGGACTGTAAACGCGACTGGTTGTGGGTTCGATCCCCACTCGAGGAAATGAAATGTTTATTTTATTTATATTTTCATTTCTTCGGTCGGGTATCATAGCAAAACGCGGCGTTGAGTTCCGCCACTCAACACGCAATGCCAGCAGCAAATCCTGAATTCGGCGGCAAGTAAGAAACTTCATTGTCTTAACACTAGGTTCCCTCTGCTGTGTGCGGGATACAGCGTAAGGCTGAAATTAGTAAACGCTTTTAAAATAATAAGTGAAAGTTGAAAAATAATATTTAATATACGTTATTTTTTAATAATATTAGCGAGAAGAATGCAAAAAAGACCCGGAAGACTGTTGTGAACCTGTAAACTTGGAAAAGCGTGTATGGTTCGGATCTTATTCCTACGCATGATCACGGAATTTTTTGTATTTGGATAGCTCTCTCCAAGGAGTGAAAAACAGTGACATACGAGTAAAATTAGGTAACTTGAGTGTAAATTGCCTTCCTTCTGTACGCAGATGACGCAGTGCTCATTGCATCATCAAAATGTGAGTTGCAAACATTAGTCACCACTCTGAAAGAAAGGCGTGAAAATAATGGTCTAGTCCTGAATGCGAGTAAGACAAAGGTTCTAGTGTTTGAGAAATAAGACAAATTGCAAGATATTAAGAATAAGTGAATGAGGTGGTATACTTGGGAAGTACGTTCAGTAGAGATGGAAGAAACGAGATGGATGCAGAAAGGCGTATAGCTGCCGGTAACACTATGCATTGTTGGTACCGACGCTGTTTTACGGCGACGAAACGTGGGTATTACAGAAGAAGAATGAAAGAAAGATGAATGAGGCACGTCGAAGAAATGTATGATGAAAGAATGGCAAAAAAGATTTATGAAGAAAAAGTAGGCGGTAAGAGTGGTAGACCTCCGTTGACCTTCGAAAACACAGTATCGAAGATACTAGAGGAAGATAACGTATAAAGCATGAGGACCCTCCAGAAGGTATGTATGTAGAGGTTGATGACAGTGGACGAGGCGAATGAGGTATGCAGTGACTCTAGCGTGTGGCGCACCATTCTCTTTGACTACTCCGTTGTATCCTTACAACCTAAAGTTAAATTTAGTTAAGCTATTTTTGGAGACGATGCTCACATGGTTATTTTCTTCACTGACATGAATTTCAATTTCGTTTAAATTTGTTTAGGATTTCCCGAGTTTTTTAGTAATAAACAGACAGACATACAAATCTATATATGTATAACTGTCTGACCTCCCATGAAGCTCTTAACTTCACGGTTAGTTCAAATAAGGCACGTTTCAATAGTTATGAATATGAAACTCAATATTTACGACTTTAGCATGAAGTTTATGTAATGGTGCAACAGTACAAGAATGCCTTTATATTATTCTATTGTACGTCTTTAGTTATCATATTATATTATAGAGGTGTGTTTTTTATATGTTTTCATTAGAGTAAATGAAGCGTTTCGAGGAGCGCGGGTTCAAATCCAGCTATATTATATTTTTTACGTTTTGTGAAAATGTATTTTTGTTTTTCGAGTGTGGTATAACACTTCAAAAATGTTTATAATATCTACTATTTCCAGTATGTTATATTTGTTACATTTGCCGAAGAAATTAAGATTTTTTCATTGTAATAAGAACCCCAAAATAAGTTTGGAAAAATTTTATATTTTGAATTTCAAGATAAGCCTTTACAGTCCGTAACCTACAGAAATTGACGAAATTAAACTTTCCAAGTACAGATCTCTATCTGTACTTGGAAAGTTTAATTTCATGATTCTATATTAACATGATTCTATATTACGAGAATTAAATCTTTCGTTTACTGAGTGAGAGAAAATACACAAACGAAACTACTGTCTTGGACTCTTCCAAGACAGTAGTTTCGTTTGTGTATTTTCTCTCACTCAGTAAACGAAAGATTTAATTCTCGTAATATAGAATCATGTTATTTATGCTCATAAATGTATGATAACGCCATTGTAAATCAGTCTGACTACTTAATTTGAGGCCAGTAAGTAAGGGCACAAATGTGTGACTGTAAACGCAACTGGCTAAGGGTTCGATTTCCAGTCGAGGAAATGAAATATATGTATTTAAATTTATATTTTTATTACTTCGCTCTGGTGTCGGGGCAAAGCGCAGCTATAAGTTTCCAGAATTCGGCGAAATATGGGGAACGGAGTATCTTAACACTAGGTCACGTCTTAGGCAGACGTGCCTCCAGAATTCGGCGGAATGTGGGGAAATGTTTTAACACTAGGTTCCCTCTGCCTACCCTGATGTGTGCAGGATACAGCGTGAAACTGTTTTTACTTAATTTCCAATCATAGTTTTGTCTTTAAAATGTATAAGATATAACGGATACTGAAAGTCCCTTATTTATCATTTACAATAAAAAATGTCTTTGAAGTAATTTTAGTTCTAATTCCTTAAACAATAGCAGTGTCTCTGTAGTTGTTACTGTAACTAATTTTTTTTTTTTGGCAGCTTCAATCTTTTCTCAAAAAAGCATGGTAGGCAGTGAGAACCTGACACTCCGTTTCCCAGTATTAATTTATTGAATTCGGACCTAAACACCCATAAATCTATGCCTAATCCTCAAAAAGATAAAAATACTTGAAATAATATATGTAAAACCTATCTATCGGTAGTCAGTTAAAGCAATATTCAATGAATCATACGGTTGTACCGCTACTAGTGCAAACTATAAACTTCGTGTTTAATATATTCTACTATAAATATAATAAAACGTGGAGCCACGGCGTAGAGACGCGGTACGCATAAAAATAGTGCCCTAGGCCTATGCAGTTATAATTTGTAATATATTTTTATAGTAATGCCTCGAAAATTGTGTGAATAGTGGAGAACGGAATATATTAACACTAGGTTCTGTCTGCCTACCCTGCTATTATCAGGATATAGCAAGAAGCTTTTATGTTAGTGATTTTCCATTGAATATATTTTGTTTATATTTCAGTGAGCTGACTATCCTCGAAGGAATGGCTAACTGCGGGGGATGGAGTGAAGAACCTGTTTCTAAGGTAAGTTTTATTATCTTTAACTTCACACTGTATCACGTATATAGCAGAGAAAAATTAAAAGAAGAAATATGATGAAGTTACTTAGAATTCCATAGGGTCACAGTTCCGGTGCCCATCTTATTGCAAGGCGAGGAACTCGGAGCAGTTCCTGGGGCTTAAGTGTAGCTTTTAAGCCCTTTAACCACTGGCCGTGCTCCACAGTCTACCTTACCAAAATAATTCTATCAATTGCATTGAACTTTTAGAAGTTTTATAATATTTATATTTTTAATATTTATCTTATATTTGACTCATTCAATACGATTCGAGAAAATATTTAATTTTCTGTTATAAAATATGACACATGTCTTGTATGCTAAAATATGTCCAAGTAAGATTCAAATCTATAACCCATTTTATAAAAGAACTGGACCACAATAACCAGATTAGTTGATTTAAGTAATTTAACCTTAGAAACAGAAGAAACTTAGTGTTAAGACAACCGAATGGTTGTCTTAACACGACTCTCCGCCCCATTTTTGAAAAATTGCGTATTGAGTGTCGAAACTCAACGCCGCGTTTCTTCAACCAAAGCTGAAATAATTTAAATGTAATCATTCCACGAGGCTAGATAGGACAGTTCCATCATACCGGACTCTCATCTAACTAATGTTATTTCATATTATAATTTCCAATGCAAAAATTTCTACAATAGCGTGTCGTATGAAGCACATACCTACATTCAGTCACGATCGATTATACTGTGTTCTATACAAGGAAATATTTAAATTTGTCAATTTCTCTTATTATTCTCTTATACGAGTATGTAATTAATAGGTATTATTTTTTTTCTACCATTATCAAAACGATAAAAGAGACCTAACGGACCTGAAAATTTCTTTTAGCACAGATTTTGCTGAAAACAGATTGTAAGATTATTCAGCGCTCCTTTTAAACAAAAACATACCTATGACTCGATTTCGGATCGAGGCGTATGCGGCGGTTTGCTTTTGATAGGTTTATGCCTGCGTGTTTCCGCTCTTGACAAATGGCGTTTTATTTTACAACGATATCTTTAATTATTTATTTTGTTTAAAAAAACACTTTTTCAATATTGAAAAAAATATATATATTTTTAATTGTATTAGGCTTTTATAGAGTCGTTAAAACTGTTTTTTCATTTAAAGTGGTACTGACAAAAACACTCTGTATATCAATCTATTTTATTTATTTTTATTACCTATGCATAGTACGGTCGACCAGTCGTGGCCGCCTTGAACTTAGTTTTTTGAACGTTTGCGTATTGCTCACTCATAAAGTACCTAAATTATCTAAAATAAGAACAACCCGATAAATGTCTTATGAAGTTTGTGATTATAGGCATGAGTGTAGCTCGCGTATCGTCGTCGACTTAGTCGTAAACGACTGTACAATCGTTTGCATAATATTCAATTTGCGGAGATCAACGTCGCGTTGCGTCATATATACAAACTGGCGCAGAAAATGATACTTAGCGTCTCATTCTACTGTACTTTAGTGTTGTGATCGAGCTTGCGGGATAGCGATGCGGCGTGAGCGGTCAGTCCCTATATACCTAAATATAAAATATATTATAATTAAATATATGAAATATAACATACAATGAAATATATTATAGTCTATGTGTATATATAAATTCTATATATAAATACGCATTCTGCGCAAGTGTCCGCGCGGATCTCCGATAATTCATAAAGTGATTTAATTATCGGGATATACCTTCTACTAATTTCAGGGCGGCCACGACTCGTCGATCGTACTATACCTATTCACCATAATATGTAATGATGTCGACGACGATTACAATAAAGATATTGTCATACATTTTTCGCCTTACCTTATAATACTGAATCAATCAACCTTTTTGCTTTACAATATCTCATTTTTATTACCATGTAAGTATATCTATAGGTACTAAAATTATGGAGCTGGGGAGTTTGTTTGATTGAACGCCAAACTCAGGAACTACTGGTTCCAGGTTATGTGAAAATGTGTCATACGTTAACTCTCAATCGTGTCCATTTGATCACGAGAGTAAAGCTGCAAGTAAAAGTTTTTTGCTTATAAAGAGTAAAGTAGCCTGTTTTATCAGATATTTCATAGTGTGATATAAAAAGAAAATTAAGATCAGCGATGAGTTTACATTTTGACCGGATATTAGATCGTGTTCTACGTTTATGAGTCTAAAAGGCATCGTGCTTGTAATAATTCATTTACAATAAGTAACTTCGCTGTAACATTCTTCCTTATACTGTAAAATACTGTAGTAACTGTGTATAGTATTGTAAAATCGACTGGTTGTGGGTTCGATCCCCACTCGAGGAAATGAAATATTTATTATTTTTATTTCGTCGCTCTGGTAGCTAGGCAAAACATGGGGATGAGCTCCGCCGCTCTACACGCAATATCGTCAGAATTCAGCGGTAATTAGGGAGCAGGGAGTGTCTTAATGGAAACGAAGTGTTTTAACACAAGGTTCCCAGGTTCCCTCTGCCTACCCTGCTATGTGCGGGATACAGCATAAAGCCAATAAAAAATAAATGAAGATATTATTAAAGTTTACTAACTCTATAATATTATACAAACGTTTTCTTTTAAATTCACGCTGTATCTCGCATTTAGCAAGGTAGGTAGGGAGCACCTAATATTAAAATACTCTGTTCCTCAATTTTCATGACATTGTGTATCGAGTGATAAAACTTAACGCCGCCCTTTGTATTCTTAACTAAGTGAAGAAAATATCACCGTAGTGGGAATCGAACCTACAACCGTCGCGTTTACAGTGAGACGCTGTGCCGCTGTCCCGCGTACTACCCATGTATGGAAAGCAAAAGGATAATAAGGATAATAAACATAAATAATGATTACAAGCACCGCTAGCCGAGGCCTTTACGATAGTCGTGGCGCGGTCGTAACTCGGCGGTCCGCTTTAGTAGTACACAAATGTAAAATATATTAGCATTTTGTAGAGATTTTTTATTATTAGTATGTAAAATACACTATGGCTAGTCGTGGGGCAGGGGTACACACATGCGATTATAAACGCGACAGGTTGCGGGTTTGATTCCCAATCGAGATAATGAAATATTTAATATTTCCGTTTCCTCGTTCTGGTAGAGGCAAAGCGCAGGTGTTAAGTGGGGGTTGCTCAACAGAGTTCCCCCACACAATACGCAAAGCCTCCAGAATTGGACGGAAAATGAAGAACGGAATGTCTTAACACTAGGTTCCCTCTGCCTACTCTGATATAAAAAAAAAACATACACATTCCAACATTCATGATATTAGCAGCTACAATCGAGACCTCACGATAGGAACGACGATTATTAAGTTTATGCAGTCGGGATTTATATTTTGCTTAAAATAAATATTAATACTAGTAAGTATGTATATTATTATAGATTTTAGTCAGTTTCATACTACCGTATACTATAATTATCAACTGAATACGATCGAACAGCATCCACCGCTCTGATATTTATTCAATGATTTTTATCTCAACGTTTGATAAGAGATGGCTATCTCATTTAGTTTATAACTGTCCGTACTCTGTATTGAAGACGTTAAGTTACCGTAATCTTAATCTAGCAATCATTACTTATAGTTTAAAAGACTATACTTATAATAAAATTTGTGAACAAATTTTGATCGCATATTTCTACTTTACACAGAAAAATGTAAGCATTTACGTGTTTCACGCACTTTCTTGCATATAAGTATAGAGTGAGAGAAAGTCTCATTTCGTCACGATGGCCTCTATATACAGTTTTTTTTAGCTTCACGCTGTATGCCGCACATACAAGGATAACATAGGGAACTTGGGAACTTAGTGTTTAAACACTCCGTTTCCATGAATATATTTATGACTCCACCTTCCGCCGAATTCTGGAGGCATTGCGTGTTGTGTAGCGAAGGCGATATTTCAAGCCACGTTTATTTCACTACTAGGGCGAGGAAATGAAAATATTATTATATATTGTGCACACAGCAGGCTAGGAAGCGGGAACCTACTGTTAAAACACTTCGTTACCCACATTCCACCGAATTCGGGAGGTAGTGCGTGTTGACTGGTGGATTTCAAAGCCACGCTTTGTCTCGACACTAGAGAAAAGAAGAAATAAAAATAAAAATATAAATGATTTACATCAGAAACAATAAGTTTATGAAAATATTAAATAATTTCACTTCCTCTAGTGGGAATCGAACTTTCAATCTATCACGTTTACAATTGTCTACAACTCTACAACTCTATATACGTGTACTTATAAAAAATAAAGAAATATAAAAGTATAAACGAACCAGAATTTCAGTCTGTGTGCTTCTTCGAATTCATTGTATAAAAAAAAATGTCTTACGTTATTTCCCACATACCAGAGTAGGCGAAGGGAATCTAGTGCTAAATCACTTTATAAGTTAATTATATATTCTATATAATTTTGTCCCAAAATTAATTAAAACTTGCACAAAACAAAATGCTAAATAAAAAAAAATATTTCATAAAAGAAAACGAACATAACAAAAAAAACTAATTAAACACAATGTTCAGTTTAATAAGAGCCTTTCTAATTCTTGTTATGATTACAAAATTACTACATTCCACTATAAAAATGGCGGGCTGTCAAATGTTAACGTGTACAGATAATATCAAACAATAGTGCCATTACAGATACACATAAAATATTATTTGGCCAAATTAGTGGTTGCATAAGTGGAATTATATTTTTGGCTTTTTTTCAAATTATCCAGGAAAATTTAATATGTAATTTCGTTTTCTTGTTTTTATCTACATTGGATGTTGAGTGGCATTTCGCACAACCTAACGCCGCGTTTTGTATAAAATGTGAGGTAATTAACCTGTAAAATGGATGTACGTACTCGTATATTGTTTATATCCTTTTAATAAAGAACTCATTTGTTGTAAAAAATGTCAAGACATGAAAAGACATTATTAAGTCATAAAATACTTAAAATATGGCCGCCGCCAAAATTCCTTTACAATTTTATATTTTTTTTATTAATACTGCTTTCTTTTCTTGTTTATAACATATTCTAATCTATATTTATAGCTTTATTAAAACTATCTCGTTTACATGTAAATGTATTCCATAAATAACATGATTTATGAGTTTTTATGAAACGAGCTGAGCTTACTATAATTATTTTACTTTAAAAGTAGAATTTTCTTTCATTTTGTTAACATGTCAATTACACACGGAATTAATTTAGTGAATTAGGTCGTCGTTGCGGAGTGGTACAGCGTTTGTCTATAAACACGTCGGTTATGGGTTCAATATTATATTTGAGGTGATTATTTATTTTGATTTCCCCACTCTGGTAACATAATAAAGCGCGACGTAAAATTCCATTACTCAACACGCAATATTTCGAAAATTGGGCGGTGTGTAGGGTACGGAGAGTCTTAACAGGAAGGTTCCCTCTGCCTGCTCTGCTATATTGGGAAAACAACATGAAAATGCAAAAAAAAAAATATTTAGTGATCAATGAATCTGTTTTAACTTCACCAGTAAAATGAGAATCGTCTTTCTCTTATATTCGTTCTAATAATATTTCAAACAATCAATTTTCTATTGCACATCTTTGCACATATTATATTGCACAATTTCGATATTAGGTCTTTCACTGTCTATATTGTCTTTAAAGCTACTTGTATTTTTGACAGATAACTTTACCAATATTTCACAAATATTATGGTCTCCTTAACGCCGCGCTTTTAACAACCAAACAATTTATTGTCTTCAGAATTTTCTTCCGTATTAACTGCTTTAATACTTGCATTTTCAACATTAGTTACGTCACAAATGTATAATACATATATATGTATACTGTACAATAAAACCTATCATTAAATATCAAGATACTGACCCAGTTGAGTTCGTTTGTGTAATCCATCATGTATTCTGCTATAAAATCGTGAGAAAACTCTTTTTAAAATGTGTAGTCACCTAGTAATTAGCATTAATGAATTATACGTTTTAAAATACAGTCGTTGCTGGCTAATTTGCTTGTGTCTGGGATTTCTGAATGTTAAACTGATGGTTGTGGATTCGATTTTCATCTGAGGTAAATAATATTTCTTAAAAAAAATATAGTCGTGATGTTTAATATGTTGTTTACTATCATCAGGCTGTGTGGTGTGGTTATGTTTAAGGTATATCGATCACCAGTATTGTTAATTTTATTTATTCACTTTACATTCAGTTCATGAACGATCAATTAATTATAATCTATAGCAATCTATAATAATATTATATAGCTGAATAGTTTGATTGATTGGACGCATTCACCTTAAGGACTACTGGTTTAACTTGAAAAGTCTTATTGTTTCGTATAGTCCATTTATCGTGGAAAGATAGGTTATATTGTTATCTCAGGCACCTAGAATATAGTATATATTATTAGTTCCAACGAAACCTAAGTAAAAATATTTATATAGTGAAGTAAGGAAGAAGTGGTGTACCACAAGGATCTCCTCGACCCCTACAATATAAACAATATACGATAACAGGAAAACAGACTAAATTATTTATATAACAAAATATCTAATATTTGAAAGTTAGTGGTAAACAACCATAAATAAAAACTTATTAGATAGATAGATAAATAGGATCTATTTTATAGTTTATAGCTTCGTAAATTATGCGTCTTCAAGTGAACCGCTTTTCTATCTCACAATAACAACTTACGTATTTGAAGAACTTTCACTGGGCTATATTGAGCTATTGTCAAGGTGTTCATTGTTATATTTTATGTACGGCTTATTATATGGATTTATGGGATATGTCTTCTGTGATAACGGAATAATTTTTAATTGAGTTTCGTACGTACCATTTTAAGAATGTACCAATGAATTATTATTTTGTAATTTTGTGTATCTCTAATCGATGGCTCTAAAAGATTTAGTTGTTGTAATTTCTGCACATGTTGTCTTTTTCAGATAAATATCACTTGAGAATAAATATTTGACCATATTATTGAATTTTCACGCTTTTTACCGAATAACAGTGTAGGCAGAAGAAACCTAGTGTTAAAACTTTCCGTTCTAGACATTGAGTGCTTACACTTTGCACACAAGGCTTTACTTTTTAGCTGGTAAAAAAATCACAACTATCGCGCTTACAGTTCTACGCTGTTCCACGGAACCACGATGACCATCTCATCAATATTTTTGTAATATTGCAATATTATATCGCAATACCTCAAAATACGTCGCAAATAGAGAACAGGATGCACTACTAGTTTATAATTAAAATAATGTGGGAATCATCTCAAGGCAAACAATAAAAATTTACTTATATAAATTATTTTAAAAAAATGCTGCTGAATTTAGCTTAGATTGTAAACCTGCTAAGTCCTATTTAAAAAAAATACTTTTATATTATTTTATATAAAAAATATAAACTATTTTTGATTTTTTTTTTATTATTCATGTAGCCCTATTCATAGATTTTTCAAAATATTTTTGTGTCTTCTGATACTTTGCTTAATTGGTTGTTAGCAGGTTTCCACGACGAGGGAATTCTAAATTGAACTCTGATCTTTGTTCTTTATATCGCACATAGCAGGATAGGCAGAGGGAAGCTAGTGTTATGACCATCCCTTCCCCATATCCCTAATTCTGGTGGCGTTGCGTGTTGAGTGACGGAACTCACTCTAGTGCCTCGAAAGCAGAACGACGAAATTAAAATACTAAATATTTCTTTCCTCGAATCAAACCTACAACCTGTCGCGTTTACAGTGACACGCTTATGCTCCTGCGCCACGACTGGCCTCTTCTTTAATGATTTTTCAATATTTATTTGTTCAACACTTAAAATAGCTTTTTTATTCAATAGGATAAGCAGAGACCACCGATTTATAATCCTGAGGACTATGCGACATCGCTCAAGAAATGGGGCAAGAAGACAGGCAATGGTAGTTTATATGAGCTGGATCCAGGACAAGATCCGAACAAGGCCAGGACATTACCTACTCCTGGGAGCAAAGATTTCAGGTATTTAAACCAACAGTAGATCGATCTCTCTAATTACTACAGATTCCATATTTTTTTGTGATTATTAGTTAGTTATAGATTAGCTTTTTAATTAAAATATATTTTTTTAAAAATTTTTTTTGCTATTACGTTTTTCTGAGGGGGACACATTGTACTGTTTTTAAATTTCAATTGTATTTTTGATAACGAATTTCAATGCAATATTTAGATTTGAATGTAAATACACAAACTTCTACTAACTAAGCAATTGATTTTGAATGCACGACTTTAATTAAATATTTTTAATTTTAACGAATATTTTATGTTCATATATTGTTCCAGAAATCCATGTTTGAATATGGGTGAAGAGATGAGTCTACGACAGTTCGGTACTCCCAGTGAACTTCTGACAAAACTCAGAGCTGACCTCAGGCTATCTTTTCCAAGGTAACCTTTTTCTTAATCTTTACGATTTATCCGCCAATAAGCAGGGTGAACCTGATATGGTCAGACTCCGTTTTTTTCCTTTCAGCAGAATTTTTGATGTTCCAATTTATTTATTTTTACTTCCTCATGTTGGTAAAGATAGCTTGGCGTTAAGTTTCACCGCTCAATACGTAATGTCTAAATTTTAGGCAGGAAAAGTGAAACGGAATGTCTTGAGAATAGGTTCCCTCCGCCTATACTGCTTTTGCGGGATACAGCAGGAAGCTGAAAATAAACAAAACAGAGAAATACGTATATATTATAAGCATATATTATAAGCATTATCCTGACTGCAATTCGAAAACAGAACCATCGTACTGAGATCCAATTACGCCAAAAGATTCAAATAAGTGTTTCATTTAAGATGTGTATTATAGAATACTATAAACTTAAGACACTTATTGATTGTAAAATGCGTTTTATTATTATTACTTACATAACTAAAGTCGTTAAAACAGATTTAACTGATGTTGAAGCCAGTAGCGCAGAGGCACAAACGTGCGACTGTACACACGACAGTTTGTGGGTTCAAATCACACTTGGGAGAATGACTAGATATATAATCTATATTTTAAATTCTTATTATTTATCAGCTGTGGTAGACCAAGTGCGGTTTTGAGTGGTTGAACTCAACATGTATTGTCTCAAAAATTCGGCGGAAAGTGGAGAACGAAGTTAAAAGTCTTAAGCTCTCAACACTAGATTCCCTCATAACACGTGAAGATGCTAATATTTTAGGTACTTTCCAATTATCCTGATGATCCTATTGCCTACTGATCACAAAAACAACAAGAATATTTCAATAAATTCACCACTAGAAGTATTAATCAAACCTACTATCTTCAGTAAACAAACAAACAAACATTTTTATGTATTACAAGCATCCGTCTTACTCTACCAAGAAACAAATAAAAATATAAATGAATATTTTTAACGATTTAGCTATAAAACAGTTCTCATTTTAACTTGAAATATAAAAATAAACATTATAACAGCAACAAGTATCTTTTTCAATTATATCTCACTTACATTGCGATGCGGTCAGCTGCATTGCTTTCTTGTTGGACTGTTAGGGGCTAAGTTATAAGAGAATAGGGGCTAAAGCTAGTGTTAAGACACTCCGACAATTTCGTTTCCCATCTTCCGCCGAATTCTGGAGATATTGCGTGTTGAGTAGCGGAACTCAACGCCGCTCTTTAAAAGCGATAAAAAGGATAACGAGGTATAAGAGCGAAATGTTTTGTTTTGTCGCTTAGCTTCGCTCTTTGAAGGATAAGCTGGTGGTTGGTTGGTGGTTTTGTTTTTTTTTCTGAATAGTCAGGTGACATTTTATTATCAAACAACATAAGTAGTAACAAGCGCAATACTATAAGAAGAGAAAAAAATAATATAATAATTTGGACAAAGATTGATAATAACTAAGGCTTATTGGTCAGACCGGTTTAACAGTTTCCAAGAGGCGCGAGTTCAAAGTCTTGCTAAGTTCAAGTTTTATAATCTTCTAAACATAATTTTCTTTTCTAAGTGCAGAGTAACATATTAAGGATTTTAGATATTGGTTTTTGGGCGATAACGACATATTGCGTCAAACACTTTTTTTCTGTAATCTACCTATCGGCAAAGGATAATAAAATCTATTATACTTTATATCTTATATACGATGTATAGGATCAAGGTAAAATAAATATAAAATATTCTTATCTCCTTTCGTATTCTAAAATATATATTTTCAATATAATATAGTTTTTCACAATTTAATTTCCAAAATAAAAAAAAAACGAAAAATTATATGAAAATTGCTACAACTCACATCTTGTACCAACCAAGTTTTTGTAGATAACTAAAATTGCTATGACGATTGAAGTAAATCCGCTGAAGCAACTGTAATTTGCGACAATCATTTCTTTGCACTTATCTGCAAAATTATCATTCTGGTCCATTCTGGTCCATTCTGGTCCATGCGCTAATGGGTTCTATTCACATTTTTACGACTCGTGTATGGCGGCTTTATGGCGCCTTTGGGGAGAGGAGTGTCGTCGATTTTGCTTAATGTCTGTTGATTGTAGATTTTAAATGTTGGTTCGTTTAAGATGTCGGCGGTGTATGGGATTATAGTTTATCAGTTTTAGGATGCATGGCATGATGATTTGAGCATGGTAGGTTTATATGAGACAAACATACGAGAGTTCTGCTTTTTTTCACGCTGTATCCCGCATGTATCAGGAGAGTTAGAGGATGCCTAGTGTTGAGACTCTCCACTCTCTATGTTTGAAGAAAGTTGCAATTCAACGCCGCATTTATCTAACAAAACAGATATATGAAAGCTGTTTTAATAATATATTTATTCCCCCGAATGGAAATCATACCCACAATCATCGCTTTTAAAATCAAATGCCGGTACTATAATACCACGACAGCTTCAGACAGTATATATGAAAACCAACCAACCCATCATACTAATATATTTCTTGATTTTCCATACAGTTTCGTACAAGAATTCGCCTGTGAACCCCTAGATGGGGTTACACTGCTTCTCGAACTGCTTCGCAACGTCCAGTTGAGTCAGACCGGGGAAGCGTCTAGAGGGCCGCCCGCTGTGAGACGAAGACCCTTGCTGGATGAGTTGGCCTGTCTGTAAGTATCTACTACTTTTTTTTAATTGAAAATGTTATATTGATTTTTCGTATTAATATTTTCTATGTGGGTAGATTGTAAGCGTAATAATTTACAGCCAGGTTGAAACTTCTGCGGTTCTTAAATGAAGGTGTTTTAAATATTTTTGCCAATATACCTAGTTAACCTGTTAATTCTCCTCAATACGTACATGAAAGACATAAGTTGTGGGCATATTTTATTAAAGATTTTGAATAATATCTCGTTACAACAAATAATTTTAATAATTCACTATTTACTATTACTATTATACTATTTAGTTTTAGGATTTTTTGATGCTTAGGTACTATATCTTGAGTCATTGAAGAAATGGATGGATGGGTTCACCACTGTACAGTACGGCTGCCTTGAAGTTAATGGTAGATGGCTGCGCAGATTTCAAGATTTTTTTATTATTCTCTTTCCGAGTGTATATTATGATAGTGTGATATTGCGCAAAATTTTAGAAATCCTAACTTCAAAACAGCCACGACACTTCAACCGCACTATACACAAAAACTCACAAAAAAACTTTTTGTTATATTTATATTGTTTTGGTCCACAGACAGTGCCTCTGGAGCTGCTGTTCGAGGTACGCGGAGTGCGTGCGGCGCCTCGTGGGGAGCTCCAACGGCGTGTACGCGCTCACCGTGTGCATCATGTCCACAGTCAACAAGACCAGAGTGTTGGCTTTGCAGGTTTAAACTTGATGGTTTTTTTTATCTTCAGCTTCACGCTGTACCCCGCACATTGTAGAGTAGGCAGGGGGAATCTGGAAAGCTATTGTTAAGACACTCCGCTTCTTCACTTCTCCACTTTTTGCCGAAATCTGGTATTGCGTGTAGAGTGGCGTACCTCAACGCTGCCTTTTTTCTTGGTACTGGAACCAGGAAATGAAAATATTATATAATTCATTTCCTCGAGTTGGAATCGAACCCATAATCTGTCGCGTTTACTTGCTACCAATGCGCGGAATAACGATTACGCAAACGTGACGGAGCTTAAGAAAGCCTCTATATATAATAACATATAATTTATTCACAAAATTTCAATGGTCCATTAACTATTAATAAAATTAAAATTATCCAAAGAGATTAATATCTACTCACTTCTCCTCACAGCTGCTAACAAAATCGTGTTACCCACCTGCATCTGGCCATACAATGATATCGGAAGCACTCTCCACTCTCCGCCTCCGTTTCGGTGAACCAGTTCGCTTCAGATTCCTGGTCGGTATGCTTCAGAGTGCCGCCGGGTCGGGGGACCTGCAGGCAGCTGGGCTGGCCTTCATCAACGCGCTGCTGGCGAGTGCTCCATCACCACAAAGGAAGTTGTATATACAGGCGGAATTGGAACAGGCTGGATTTGATATTGTTACTTTGAAAAAAGTGAGTTTTTGTTTAATACTATGACTAAAAAGCTTCACGCTGCATTCGCACATAGAAGGATAAACAGAGGGAACCTAGAGTTAAGAAATACTGTTCCTTATTTTCTAGAGGCCATGCGTGTTGAGTGGCGGAACTCAACGCCGCACCTCCACATCAGAAAGAAAATTTACGTTTTAAATTCATATTTCATAGCCTCGAGTGGGGATCGAACTCACAACCAGTCGTCACGACTGACCGCGAGAATATGAATAATATAAATATTTTAACAGGATAGGTTTAAAAAATCTAGTGTTACGACTGTCCGTTCCCCACTTTTGGGCTAATTTTCGAGACATTGCCTGTTGTGGAAAATTATGATAGGACTTAACGACGTGTTTTGTCTGCCAAAGAGGAAAATTAAAAATAATTTAAACATAATATATCCCCTTAGTATGGATCAAACCAACAACCATCGTGTTTACGATTGGACTTCATGTCTTTAGAATTTCGAAAATCAAAGAAATTAATAGTGAAATCAATTATTTACGATACAGTTTATTTTTTGGTGACTTAGATGTTATCATATATCAACAATTGTCAACATTTTTATATCAGTATTTTTCATATGTAGGATAGTCAGAAGGAACTTAGCGCATAGAATTTCCGTTATGCACTTTCCGCCGAAGTTTTAGAAGCAATGCGTGTTGAGTGGCGGAACTCAACGCCGGGCTTTTCTTGATGCCAGAGCGAAGAAATAAAAGTGTTAATCTCTATCTCTATATATAATAAGACAGTAAAAATATTTTGTCTGTACATTTAGTAATTTTGACTGAAATGGATAGAGGGACACTTAAAAAGACTAATAGAAAGCAAAAAGATTTTTTTTGAATTTCTTGTCTGTCTGTCTGTCTGTCGACATATTGTTGTCCGCATTTTTCTCTGAAACTACTGAACCGATTTACTTGAAATTTTCTCCAATGGCTTTGTTTTAACTCAATTTAGGTTCTAAAGTTTGGTTCATCAAAATCGGTTCATTAAAAAAAAAGTTATCGTCATTTGAATGAACTCAAGGCATTAGCTTGCCAGCGAATGTTATATAAAAATCGCGCTGGTATGACCCTGGCTAAAGAATGACATTCGAAACGTCTTGATTATATGACTGTTGATAAAAATATATATTTTTGAAGCACTATTATACAATATTTTAAACAATAAAGTA
>JAATLQ010033375.1:0-17602 GCA_013421005.1 Heliconius erato x Heliconius himera | reverse complement strand
CCTTGTCCAAAGCAAATTAATGGCGGCGAGGGCGTGCGTAACACCGAAATAACCGATTTAGCTGTTTTATTAAAAGCAGCCGTTTCAACGTGCAGGTGACAGTGATGGATTCATTGTATGGAACTTTCTTTTTTTTTTAATTTTTTCGAGGTTAAAGTTTGAAAATTTTTAATTGTTTTTGTTATTTGATAAAAGTTAATATGTACGAAAATAGTATTTTATTTTCTGGGAGCAGCTTTGCTTGAGAGCTTTGCTTTTGAATAAATTATATTTTTTCGTATTGTAGGCCACATTGTTTCTGTGAAATTGTAAATTATGAAATTTAAATAAAGAAATTAAATATTAAATATTGCGGCGTTAAGTTCCACCACTAAACACGCGATAACTCAAACTCGGCAGAAAGTAACGAACGGAGAGTTACACTAGGTTTTCTCTTCTCATCACGCTATGCATGCATGCGGGATACAGCGTGAAACTGAAAATAAATGTAACCTTATTAAATTTGAATTCTTAACTACTGCATTTACCCTTAATCATTTCAACTGCGCCATGTCGGCTTTCAGTTATACTATATTTTTTAAGCTATTTTGAATAAAATAAAACACTATTTTGAATCCAATTTGCATTTACTAAAAGAACCAGAAAATGAAAACATTCAATATTTCGTTTCATCAAGTGGGAGTCGAACCTACAACCTATCGCTTTTACTCAATAAATATTTTATAATTTATTTTATAATAAATTATCAATTAGTATATACAATGTATTATACTGAGGCACTCAGTCGTGGCGCAGTGGCACAAAGTGTGACTGTAAAACCTATTATTTGGGTGTTCGATCTCCACTCGAGGAGATGAAATATTTACTTAAATTTATATTTACATTTCTTTGCTCAAGTGTCGAGGCAAAGCGCGACGTTGAGTTCCGCCACTCAACACGCAATGCCTCCAGAATTCGGCAGAAAGTGGGGAACGAAGTGTCTTAACACTAGGATCCCTCTTCCTACTTTGCTGTGTGCGGGATACAGTGTGAAGCTGATTAATAATTTAGTATTTATTACTATTACAGAGTGCAATAAAGAGTATAATAAATATATTCCACACTTATTTCTATACTATAGTAGATATTAATGAAGACAAAACGAAGCCGGCCGTTTACTCGCAGGTTACTGAAGTAGGCCTTGACGCGACATAATAGACGGCTTGCCGCAGTTGCGCTAGCTAATACAACATTTTACTGTAGTCTCATTTGAGCTTATAGAAAACGTTTGTATTTAAAAAGATAACCTTTTATAAAGTGGTAAGGGTTTTATGTGTGAAATATTTATATGATTATATTTGAGAGTATTCTTTAGAAAGTTGTTTATTTGTAGGTATTAATTTATAAGTACATGAGCCCAGTCGTGGCGCAGGGCACAAAGTGTGACTGTAAAATCGACTGGTTCGATTCTCACTTGAGGAAATTATATATTTATATACATTTATATTTTCATTTCTTCCCTCTGGTGTTGAGGCAAAGTGCGGCGTTGAGTTCCGCCACTCAACACGCAATGCCTCCAAACCTTAGCACTAGGTTTCTTCTGTTTATCCTACGATATGCCTACGAGATACATTGTGAGCTATAATAAAATAAAACAAGAGAAACGAGTGTTTTCTCAGGTATCCGTTATGATAAATTCAGAGGGGCATTTTTCAAAATTTTACAACTAGTTTTTGTACATTTGCCACAGACTAAATTGCTGATCGTAAGAGAATACCTTATAACGTAACCCAACGCCGTAGCTTATCTAATTATACCAAAATATATATAAAAAATACCATTGCTTTGATGTCCAAAAAGTTAATATATCATATCAAATATGGACAAGCAATATTTCCTATACAAAACAACCAGCAAAAAATAAGCCACCGCCGTAAGCATACAGGGATGAAAGGATCCATCAATGATAGGAAAAGATTGTCAGTTCATTTGCTTTTACATCTTGAAAGGTCCAAAAATGTTCGGATAAAAGGGATCTGACATGCGACTATTGAGGCCCGACGAAGTTTCGATTTTGAAGATGAATTTGTAAGTTCTTTTTAAATGTTCCTAGGCCAAATTTTTATTGACATTTACTGTAGTGTCAATATACTTTTAGATGATTATTATAGTATGTTTTTTTTTAATATATTTTAATAAATTGAAAAATAATTAATACTACTACTATATACTTACTTAAATTTATATTTCCATTTCTTCGCTCTGGTGTCGAGGTTAAGCGCGGCACTCACCACGTGCCACTCACCACGCAATGCCTCCTCAGAATTCGGCAGAAAGTGGGGAACGGAGTGTCTTAACATTAGGTTCCCTCTGCCTACCCTGCTATGTGCGGGATACAGCGTGAAGCTGATAAAAAAACCCTTTATTTACTTATGATACAAACTTAATTTATTTATTTGCTTTATTTACGAAAATTCCGCGTAGAATGAGAAAAGGAGTGTTACCTAAAAACAACAACTCTTTATAAATTACATGAATATATCAACATATATGGATATAGGCAACCAAATCTTACCATTTTACTTAAACAATAAAAAATATATAAGCATTTCATATATTTTGATTACGAAAGTTGTATAGGATTTTTATACAACAGAGATGTCTAGTCGAGTTCTTTAATCAACTGTATATCATTGTAAGAATAGGAATAAAAACGTCGTTCACTTCACGATATCATTCCAGAGTCACACTTAACTGCCTTTTTTTGTTGAACGTAAAAATATTTGATAGGGCAACCTTGTTTTATTCTTTCATGAATGTGGACTAATGATGTTGTTTTACCGAGTTCCTATATATTGTCTATATGATCTCTGCATTTCACATACAATTAATTTTGTTGGTCGGTGTTTAATTCCGTCACTAGATTCGTAATGTCTTTCATTACCCAGGTTTTACTTGGAGTAAAAAAAAATTATACAAGAAATTTTAAAACCAAATTAAGGATTAGTTTTATATTTCTATGATTATATGATTAATGCTGGCAAATTTTTAATTGTATTTTACTATTTTTGATATGGAACGAGAGTGTAGAAGGCAGTGTCTTTATTCTATCGATTCCGCTGAATACGGAAAATGTATATAAAAAGAAATCTAACTAAATTACATCACCTTGAATGAATGAGTGAGGCCCGACGTTGCGTTTAAACACAAGCATGTGACTTTAAACGTGATAGATTGTGGATTTGATTCCCACTTGAGGAAATGAAATATTTTATATTCTATTATTACTTTTCTCCGGTGTCGAGGCAAAGCTTGGCGTAGAGTTTTGTCACTTAACACTTTCAGAATTCGGCGGAAAATGGCAAACGGAAGTATGTTAATGAGAATCGACGTCTTAACATTAAGTTTCCCAGGTTCCTTCTACCTCAAAAAGCGAAGCTAAAAAATATTTATTAAATATATAATAATAAATATAACCTTACACTTATTGTATGCCCACCCTTAATTTTACTGTGAAGATCTTAACAGTAGAGCGTTAATTAAGATTTTTCTTTTACTATTACTCGTTTTAACTTAGCTTTAAACTTGAACGTACAAAGGCGACCTGAAAGATCATTACTTTTTTTACTCCCGAGTGCCTTTTATAATAATAATTTAATTAGTTTATTTTACTATTTCAGTATACATATTTTCTTCTTCATCACTTTTGTATTCTCTTTTAATTTCCTTTTTCTTTTTAGGGTTCCGTACTTTTTAAAGGAAACCGGAACCTTTATAAGATCACTTTGTTGTCCTTCCATAGACATACAGACAGATAGATATCTGTCTGTATGTCTGTCTGTCAAGAGCCTTTATCTCAGGAACGCTTGGAGATATCGAGTTTGAAATTCAAACCTTATATCTATTTAGATCTACGGTCCCTTGATTTCCTGAAAATACTATAGAAATATGATTTATTAAAAAAATATATATGGCAATTTATGTCACAAAAAACGTATATTTCGACACTATAAAAGGAAACAAAATTAATAGGGTACTTTTTTATATACTTATTTAACGAAAAATTCATTTCAATGAACACACTCTAATAATTAATAATGATATTGAAATTTATACTATGAAAAAGCTTTATAAAAAATAAAAAGCTAATAACTGGCCTAGAATTCAGATATCCAGCACAAAATATTTATAAAATGGACAAAAAATTTATACTACAATAATATCCATCTAAAAAGTCTATAGATTTTTATTCGTACTGAGATCTATTTATTTATTTATATATACTTTATTGCACAAATTACAAAAAAGAAAAATGTACAAAATCTTTGAAAGATAAAAAAAAACGATGAAAGGTGCATAATAGAAAATCTTCAATTGTCACATCTGATCTGTCGATGAGGGTCCTATAAATCTTTTATTGATGTCGGCAGGTAATAAAAATGTAATGAAAATCGACACACCGATATCCGTAATAAATTGAAACTGACATTTGAATTATTTTTATTACATTTTTACTTACATACATATACATATAAGTATAATATATAAGTCGAGTTGAAATATGAATTTTATGTACTTTTTTTTAGAATTCCGTAACTAGAAGGAATTCTCCACACAACGTGACATTGGCGAAGTGATATGTGCTCTACTGGCACGCTCGGGACGCCATAATCAAAGAACCATACCATACCAACTAGAAGGAAATAAAACCGAATAAGCGCGATTCGGGCTCGCCCACCGAGGGTGCCGTACAAAATTGGAAGCCCGAGCTTTTTTTTTGTAAATTCAGCTTAGCCAAAGCCCTTTCATTTGATACCTTACTTGAACTAGCGGTTTTAATATAAAATTTTGCACCCTTTTAACTACAAATAGGTAATATTCTAGTCGCAAAATTGGTAATTTTAATAATAGGCGCCTTTGCTTCACAATCCTATTTATATAAAGAATAGCATTATCACTCGCGGCTTGGTACTCAATAAATATATTTAACATATTTTGATGAAAAAAATAAAAATCAAATTTTTCACTGAAACGGCTGACATTACCTAAATAAAGCTACTAAAAAAGAAAAAAATAATAAAGACAAACAGGTTAAATTACGGTAAAAAAAATATATTTTTATATATCATATTCTAAGCCTAAAAAAGTTTAGCCTGATTAAATAAAGAACGCTGTTTATTTAAGTACCACACGTACAACGTGTTTTAAAGCGCAGCGTTTAGATCCGCCACTCATCACGTATGTCTCACGTGCGGCGTTAAATTCCACCATTAAACTTGCAATGCTTTTAAAGAGATCTCACCTTTTATATTGTCATTTACTTACTCCAATATCCTATTTTAAAATATTTCTTAATTATTGTTTTATTGTTATTAATTAATTTATTTTTATACTCGTACCCCTTTCGTTTTGATAGGCGGAGAGAACAATAAATCCTTACCTTGTTTACCTACATCAAAAACTAAGTATTTTATTCATAAAAACATAATATATAAATACTTATTTAGAAAACGTATATAACCGACCAGTCTGCCTGACCGACCAGGTTTCCAGGAGGCGCGGGTTCGAGTCCCGCTACGTTCAAATTTTTATACGTTTTCTAAATAAGTATTTTTCTTTCCTAAGTGTGGAATAACACTTTAAAAATGTTTAAAAAACATAATATATACTTAACGGTCGAATCTAATCAAATCAAATTATTTGATAATTCACACACACTCACAACTTATATTTTCTCATACAAAAGTTCACACAGATAACTCTTACACTGTTTCATTATATCTGTCAAAGACAAATTCAGATTTCATTTAAAGATCTTTTACTTCCCGTTGACGTGTTGGCGGTGATCAAAATATATGTGCGGATGAATGTTGTCGGCCGAATAAATATGACATATAGATTTTTTGTAATAAAAATATTATACAGTCAAAATTTGAGTCCGATCGTGATGCAGAGGCACAAGCGTGTGATAAACGCGACAGGTTGTGGGTTCGATTCCCACACTAGGAAAAAAAATGCTTATTTAAAATCATATTTTCATGTCTCTGCTCTGGTGGCGAGGCAAAGCGCGGCGTTGATTCCCGCCGCTCAATACACAATGCCTCCAGATTTCGGCGTAAAATGGGAAACGGAATAAATTAACATTAGGTTCCCTCTGCCTACTCTGCTCACTCTGTTCTTTCACTTTCTGTCGAATTCTTGAAGCATTGCGTGTTGAGTGGCAGAACTCAACGCCGCGCTTTGCCTCGAGACCAGAACGAAGAAATGGAAATATAAATTTAAGTAAATATTTCATCTCCTCGAGTGGGGATCGAACCCACAACCACTTAGTTTTACAGTCACACTTTGCGCCCCCACGACTGGCCTCTATAATAAATAAAAAATCATTTCCCCGAATGGGAATCAAATCCACAACCATCGCCGTGAAGCTAATTTAATGATAAATAAAACTACTACTATAGTTCCATCACAAATCAGAGAAAAGAATTATTATCACGCACGCGCATTGAGTTCCGCCACTCAACTCGCAATATATAATTCGGATAGAAAATAAAGAACGGAGTGTCCCTACACTAGATTCTCTCTGAAAACAAAGCATTCCGACACCATTCTTTATTTCAGCACAATCGATTCAAAAAGGAGAATCAAGTGACCTTTTTACAAATCAATAAAAGCATCGAGTCGGGCTAAGGCGACGATTCGTAAAGGGCAAAACAATAAATAAATCTTTCTCTCAAATTCCTTCAAACATTTACTTTGAGAACGTTTGACAGAATGAGAAATAGTTCTGTTTCGGGCTTTTGCACGATGTCTCTCCCTTGACACTCGCTTTTCAATACTAATTGAATAAAGTGAATGCTGTCGTGATTTGTGTACGCGTTTGTTGAATATTAAAAAGGCTAAAAAGATTTTTCTGTTGTGATTTTTTAAAATTTTACTGCAATATTTATTTTATAATATTCGAAAATTCGTGTTTTTTTTGTTTTTTAATAATTTTAACTAAAGACTAAGACACGTGGTCCCTACTTTTTTTTAACTTTTTCATTATTATCAGCTAATCTACAGTTTTATATTTATCTGCTACTTAAATAAGGCTTGTAACTACAGATAATCATCTCGATATTTAATTCCTAAGAAAGTCCAGGTATTTTTAGATTGCCTCTTTGTAATAATCCGTGTTAGCTTATAATATTTTTTTTAGTTTCACGCTGTATTCCGCACGTAGCAGAGTAGACGGAGGGAATCTGGGAACCATCTGTTAATACACATAAATAAGTTGTAACAAGTGTATCAGAATTTCGACGTAGCTTGATGAGAACGTATGGCTTAGCGGTCAGAGCACATGGACGGTTTCCAAGAGGCGCGGGTTCAAATTCCGCTATATTTAAATTTTGATATTTCTTCTAAATAAGTATAAGTGTTAAAGCACTGTAGCCTCTGGAATATATACCTGCTTAGGTCCAAATACCAGACATTGCTCCGAGCTGAAGAATATAAGTATTTATGTTTGGTGGAACTTACTAATTCAAAAAAATAAGTTGCCTAGTTACAACAATAGTGGTTTCCTTTACATCATTAAAACACAGAAGTTAACATAACAAATTTAAAAAAATATTGCAGATATAACACGTAACTGTTAGCCAATTCCATTTGAGGGTGAAGCCGTAAGTTAAGTAAGTTTAGTAAGTTAAAGCTAGCTAGCTATTATACATGGTAAGTACCTCCAGCTCACTCCAATAGGTAATATGTAACAATATAGAAGTGATTTGATTTTCAAAGGTTGTAACAGCGTTGGCTTTATTGCACGCACTCCACTGCCTGTTTACCACTTGGTCACGTCCGCAAATAAGAGTTCCGACCTGGAGTACTATTTTAAGAACTCAATATACCTACCCTCGCTTATTAGCTATTGATGTCTCGGCTGACCTTACAATATTGGTTAGTTTTAATTTATTTTGCGCTCGCTAGACGTAGTGAAGCGTTGAGTTCCGTCAGTCAACACGCAATATCGCAAAAACTCGACAGGAACGAAATGTCTTAATATTAGGTTTCTTGTACTTCTTCTCTGCTACGCGGGAAAAAGTATTAACAATGAAAAATGTATTTATTCTTTTAAACGTTCATTTGTTTTATAAGAAACTAGATGTTCCATTTTTTTTACATGTCCGTGATGGTTATGGGTTCAATTATTGTTTAATACTATACATTAAATGTCAAAATCCAGTTGTATATCCAGTTTTATATATTGTTTTTCATTTTAAAAAACCAAGCACACATAAACGCAGATTTTTTTATCATTCTTCAAATTTTTATGAATCCTCATGATCCACAATCTCTATATTCCATACCTACCAGTTGTAAATGGTATATTTGGTAAAAAAATATATTATTTAAAAAAATGCTAAATATTTTCTAAGCTTCGTTTCCCTACAAATCTTCTAAGTAAAAAAATTGAGAACGACTTAATAAATTTTTCACATCTATTCATTGAAGAGAAACGGCGATATTTTTTACCGTCCTAATGACTTTTGACATTAATCGGAGCTTTCAGCATTTTAGATTGTATGACTTTGTGTGATCGCTTTTAAAAATGAAATGTTCTTATAAATTGTATGCTATAATTAAAAATTACTTAAACATCGATAAGAAGTTGAATATTGGAAGTTTAACCCTTAAGAGCTGTAATGAATTACATAACCCACTAAGACTATAAAGATTGTAAAAACACATTATTTTTAAAAGTAATGATATTTTTAATTAATTGTAAGAAATTGTGAACAATTATTACAAAAATGTTACTAGTTAGTTTGCATTTATGTTAATAAACATATGTAGATAGTAGAGATATTTGTATACAGGGTGTAAGTGTCAGCACCACTTTAAATGAAATCACAGTCATACTACTCTATAAAAGCCTTATACAATATTTTTTTTTCCCAAAAAATGAAAAAGTGATTTCTTCAAACAAAATAAATAAGTAAATTATTGTTGTAATAAAAAACACCATTCGTCAAGAACGACGCATTCACTTATAAACCTATCAAAGGGAAACCGCATCTGAAATTTAGTCGTATGTGTTGGTGGCAAAGAACTTTGAAAGTTGTTTAACCTTTAGTAATATTTTTGCAGTAGTATGTATGTGTTTACGTTATTGGTATCTATGCGTAACTGCGTCACACGAAATACAGGTATGGATAAACATCTTGAAATGAAAAAAATCCTACGTCTAAACTGTTGAGGTATCTTTATTAATTTTTTTAGGCATATGTTTAAAATATTTTACCCTATATGCTGTTCCCGGAGCCCTGTAAAAGGAGCGCTGATACTTCCATCCTGTATATTTTTATAAAAAACTCGGATAAAATAAATTTTGAAAATATGACTTAAACAGCTGACTATACAAGAGGGGACACGATTTGGCAAAAGTGCAAAGCGCTGTGACAAAAAATAAAGAGTGTAGCGACTAAAAACCAAACCTACCTTTCTACATCCATAGAGCCTTTTAAGGGTTAATACTATACAAGTAAGTTCAAGAGACCAGTCGTGTCGCACGGGCACTAGTGTGTGACTGTAAGCGCGACTGTAGATTTGGGTTCAGTGGATATTTATTTAAATGGATATTTATTTTCATTTCTTTACTCTGGTGTCGAGGCAAAGCGCGGCGTTGAGTTCTGCAATTCAACACGCATTATTTTCACAATTCGGCGAAAAGTGGAGCGTGGTGAAGAGGAGCGGGAAAGCGGGGTGTCTTTATACTAAGTTTTCTTTGCCTACCATGCTGTGTGCGGATACAGCGTGAAGCTGATTCTTTTTTGGTGGTTTTTTTTTAGTAGTTGATTTGGACATAATATATGTAGCTAAGTAGAAGCACATATCTTTATGATGTATAAAATATTGTGCGTGTTTTAACGTGAAGCAATATGTTTTATATAGAATGTTTTATATGTGAAATGAAGGATATGATGCATGAGGTAGCACTGTCGTCAGTGCTATAACAAAACACTATCATTCTACAAAGCCATCTAATTAGTTATAGAAACTTTTACCCAAAATTTTTATCGAACTAACAACTACACATTACCGACCATTCTTTACATAAATTAATATAATTAATTAAGTCGAGATTCGGAGAATTGCACACTTAAAATAAAAAGATTTTAATATTTTTTTTACTTTAGCACAGTATGCCAGTGTCAAGACACTCCGTCCTCTGTTTTCTGCAGTATTTCGAGTCGTAGCGTGTTGAAAAGCGGAACTCGGCACCGCTCTGTGTCTTCTCAACACAGTGCAGAAATGAATATATTACATTTTTCCGACGGGAAATCAAACCCACAAAAGCAGTGTTTAGAGAGAGTCACATACTGTGGCACTGCGCCACGACGGTTTCACACATAAGTATGTATATATCAAATATTGTTGCAAACAAATAGTAGCAATTATTGTATTATATAGCTGCACTTTATAATGATGAGAAAACATTGTAAGATATTTAAATAATTGTCTAACACTTAATATACTTTAATTTGCTTGGTCTAATTAAATAAGATGCGGCGTTTTGCTCCTGGTGGAACTCAGTCCTTAAAGATTATGTAGAGTAAATTTAACTTTTAAAGTCTTTGTTCACTCATGTATCTATATAAATCACAAGGTTAATATTTAGTGTAATATATTTTTTAGCTTTAAGCTTTTTTCACATTATCTATGCGCAGACAGTGAGAGAGAGTTAAATCAAAAAAATATTATTCTCGCAAGAGAACTGAACTCAAATCATCATATTTACAGTTAGCCTCCACGCCACTGCGCTACAATGGTAGTATCACACTTATTAATTAATTAGTTCACTCAATTGGGGCTACCTTAAAATAAGCAATTAGAGTAATAATATATCATTAGATATAAAATATATGTTATAAGTAAAGCGTCTCCGATGTAATTAAGTATGTTTACCGAACGAGATAAACTTTAACACAATGAATGACTGGTACACAGTTTTGACAAGCGTTTATATGTGGTAGTGTTAGCATAAAAATGCAATTATAATTTATAGGTTATTTTTTATAAGTTATGATAATTAATAATATTTAACTGTTATTGTAAATACGTATAACTTAGTAGTTAAATCGATCCATGTTATTGTTACGTTTATAATAAAGCAATATTTTTATCGTAATAAAATATGTGTAAAACAAAAGCTTTATCTTAATTATATTCGTCGCACAGATAGATAAAATTACCTTACATTACACATACAAAAATATGGCCTTTGGGGCTCTTGAGAAACATACAAACATATACTTACCAAATTAAGCACACGTGCTTTGAAGACTGAATCATACTTAAATATTTTTAAATTCTAACAATATTACATATATACATTAGAATAAACTGTGAAATTATGAAAATAGAAATCAAAGTGATGCATCATTACACCCTCCTTGATTACAACACTATCACTTAATTATTAAAAATATATTGTTTTATAAAAAAAAATCATATACTGTTTCTTTTGCTATCTGTACCGGGATGGACCCGAGAGTGACCTAGGGTATCAGTTATCATCGGGACGCCGTGACGAATGTTTGTCGCTGTGTGTTTTAACACGAGTTCCGTGACAGTGTTCCTTGGTGATTTATACTAAAGTTGTAACTGTAAGTTTGTGAATAGTTTTAGTTCTAACTATTAATCGTCTTTTAATTATTTTTATGCATGATTTAATAGTTCATGCGATTGATACAATCAAAATAGCATTTGCTTTATTATAATTTTATGCGTATTTAATGTATAGAATAACAATATTTATTTTTCTTTATTTTTTCTCTTATGACATATTCCACTTCCTTCTGCGTTCTCCGCTTACTTAGAGCATTTACAGATTGCATATAATTTGTGTAAGGAACGAAAAAAAACTTATAAAAGACGTCCACGATGTGCAATGTACATAAGTATTAATATGGGCCTTAGTAAATATTGAAGCTATACCCATTGCATTTATTTCCACTGAGCTACGACGGTGTGTAGCCAAATATACGAAACAAACTAATTTTTTATTATTATGAAGTACAGATTTTATTTAATCTTCGAAGATTCTAACATTTTTACTTAGATAATTCTGTTTTATTAAAATAAACAATCAGCTTCACGCTGTATCCCGCACACAGCAGGGTAGGCAAAGGGAACCTAGTGTTAAGACACTCCGTTCCCCATTTTCTGTTTTATTAATTTTACAATATCGTTGTTATCGTAAAATTTTGGTAGTTGTGTATCTTATGCATTGTGCAAAGTAGAATATCTTAAATAATTTACGTCATTCTAAATAGGTGGCGGAGTTCAACGTTGTATTCTATTTAAGTGGACAAGATAATTCGATCAAAGTTTGAAATACAAACATATCTAATAAAAGCCTACTTCAATATCATGAAGAGTAGAGTCATTTTGCAACTGCCTTGTGAATGAAAAAAAATATTATTAATTTCAGCTACGTTAAAAATATATAAATAATAAAAAAAAATATTTAAAAATAATTGAGACCGTCGTGAGCGGCTCAGCGTGATGCTGTAAACACCACGGTTAAGGATTTGATTCCTAGTCGGGGCTAGTTAAATATATGATTTTCTTCGCTTCGGTAAAAAGCATTTGGTTCCGCCATTCAACACTCTATATCTCCAAAACTGGGTAGTACATGCAAAATTGGAGTCTTTTAACAATATGTTAATATAACGTTTATAACGTGCCTAATCTGCTATAAGTAGAAAAATAATATAAATTTAATATATCAGTATAGTTCCATAGATATATATATTTTCAATTACTTATTTAGAGTATTAAGGTACATATTAAGTTGTTTTGCAGTTTAATATTAGTCATCAAATTGGGGGACTGTTTAATTAAAATATTTTTGGTTAAGATTGTCCTTTCCTTGTTTACCTTATATTAATCTCTAATTGTAACCCGCGGCTACGTCCGCATGGTTAAAAACAAAACATTAAAAGTTGTTGAGGCCAAGTGCGGAGGACACTAGGTTTCCAGTTTCCCTCTACTTAAAACGAAATGTGCGCGATACAGCGTGAAACTATCAGGAGTTGTTTATCATATGATTTATTCAATTCTTTATTAGTATAGATAGTAAGATCTTTGATTTTCACGATTATTACACATTTTAAATGAATCTATTCACTTTTATATAGTTTATTTTAATAAAATATAGAGGCCAGAAGATACGTAGCACAATGTGAATGTGTTTAGCGTAAACAAAAGGAGCCTAGTACTTGAGAAACAGAGTGTTAGGTAGCGGAACTTAACGCCAAAACATAATTGTAAATATATGTATTACCTCCGTTAAGCATTGAACCCACAATTATCACGTCTGCAGTAGAGGGTAAATACATAAATATTTGTATCTTGCTTGAATTATCTTCCAATTTGATTTACATCCAAATATACAAAATAAAAAAATAAACAATGTTCTAATATTTTCTTGAAATAGATTTAAGCTAAACATAATAATGAAAAAATCTCGACCTTTTGTGTACCGTTTAAGCGTTCTAGCCAATTAATCTAAAAAATTAAAATAAACATTTTAAGCTTCCATCAAACTGAATATTCGGCTACAATGTTTGTACCTACATTGCGAATTCCGTGTTAATATTGTGTGACGATACGACCACATATATCTAACTAAATTTGCTCTGGATTCCACACAACAGGCAAATGGTTATTGATTTACATATAATATAATATGTACACGGTGAACTGTTGTTTATCTCGAACAGCCTATAAATATCATTTAATTTCTAATTTAATGTATATTAACTTATATTAAAATTATGAAATATTTAATAATGATAGTAGTTAATTATCAATACATACAGACAGAGGGAACCTAATGTCAGACACTCCATTCTCCGTTAATAAAAAATGAATCCACATAATGAAATCTGATGAGAATCTGATCTAGTATAGACGTATATTTATAATCTCTCGTTATCATATTGCGGTCTCTAAATAAATGATTTTGATAGATGGATGAAGGGTTGAATTTTTTTTAAAGTACGCAACCCTAAAAATGGCTAATTATTCGATATTTTTATGGCACGTAGTTATATGCAAAAGGTATGCATAAACCGACAAGTTGAGTACTATATACACATAATAAGTAGAAAAAACGGTGCAGTCATCAATGTAAAAAAAAATTGATCAGTTTCAGGCTTTTTCCCACATAGTAGGGTAGGCAGATGGAACCTAGTGTTACGACACTCCATTCTCAGCTAATAAAAATTGAATTCGCATGATGAAAACTAAAATATAATATAGACGTATAGGTATAGTGATTATCTCTCGTTATCGCAAAACTTTCCTAATGAGTGCCGAAAGAGTTGCAAAGTTGCTTACTTAAAATGTCTAGCGGTGAGGGCTTCCTAACGAATCGAGATGATAAAGTATCGTTTTAGCTTTTACTTTTATACAATGTTCAATATATCCTAATCTCCCTTAACGTTGCCAAGATACAGGCGATTACATCCTCCACTGAGCAGCAGGCTCAACAGGCTCCTGGATTAACAGAGCAATCTACCTGGAGGTCGTTAATGACAAAAGACTTTCGATGACAGTGCAAATCAAGAAAGCCGCCAACGCAGCGAGGACCGCAATGTTCCTACTGTGACCACTCTTCAGATCCCGTCCGATCCATGAGAATAAAGCTATCGCTCTACAAGGCGTACGTCAAGCCCCATCTCACTTACGCCAGCTCGGCGTCATCATCATCGAGGAATCCTGCAGGTGGTCCAGGACATCGCGCTCCAGTGAGAGACCCAGACACCAATACGGTGTACGGTGTTCACGTAGTAACGTAAAGAACACCACGCTTCACCGCAACTTAAAAATAGAAATCCTAGAGGTACATATCTGCCATCTCGCGTCCAACGCGTTCCGCCGCATGGTTGTATCGGATCACCGGCACCTAAGGAGATTCACCCCCTGGCATATGGTCTTCCGATAGACTTTCTGTTCTCCCCCGAATCCGACTCCGGAGCAGTCACCGCGGTCGCTGATCGCTTAAGCTGGGCCTCTCTCAGGAAACCGAGGTTCTCTTACTTAGAGTCTAGACTTAGCTGAGCTGACCGCCCACGTGGTATTTGATTATCATTTAAATACCATGAGTAAATAATTCAGTAGTCTAAGCGCGTAAAGCCGCGAGCGGGTCGCTAGTATTAGTATATAATTAAATAAATCAGCTTCACGCTGTATCCCGCACACAGCAGGGTAGGCAGAGGGAACCTAGTGTTAAGACACTCTGTTCCCCACTTTCTGCCGAGTTCTGGAGGCATTGCGTGTTGAGTGGCAGAACTCAACGCCGCGATTAGCCTCGACACCAGAGCGAAGAAATGAAAATATAAATGTAAATAAATATTTCATCTCCTCGAGTGGGAATCGAACCCACAACCAGTCGGTTTTACAGTCACACCTCGTGCCGCTGCGCCACGACTGGCCTCAATAGTATATAATTCATCACCATAATCTATACCAGATTATATACAACCAACCAACAAAGCTTAGGAACATGCTTTTCGTGAAATCTACATAATGGCCCACGGCGACGACCAATTCAGTAATAAGATTCCTATTATTATATACACGTATATTATATGTACATACAATATGAAACTCTTCTATCAGTCGTTCACCTCTTGTTATTATAACAGTATACGCAACTGTAGCGTGGAACAGGAAAATATATTATTTATTATAATAATTTAATTATTAAGTTTAGATATTCTATATTATGATTTTTATTAGAATTATTTTGTTACTTTAGATATTGATAGCCTAAAATTAATAAATATTATAGATAAGCCAAGTACTCAAAATTATATGTATTTTAATCTCAAGTAACTCTTGTAGTGTATTTTCACGCTGTATGCTGTGTAAAGTATTGTAGAGAGAGGGAACGTTGTGTTTAAATACTCTGTTTCTCCGTTGCAATATATTTTAAGTGCAAGTAATGTATTGTACATAAGGCGTACTTACCTATTGTATAGGACCTCTGATGATGTTAAATATTTATTTACTGTTTATTTGACTGTATAAGATCTAATTAGCGCAGAAGCACAGATATGCGATGGTTGTGAGTTCGATTCCCACCCAGGGGAGTGAAATATTTCATATAACGTTTCCTCGCTACAAGGCAAAGTACTAGTTACAAGGCAAAGTGCGGCGTTGAGTTTCTCCGCTCAACACACAATGGTTCAAGAATTCAGCGGAAACTAGGTTACGGAATTGTCTTAATGATGGGAAGTGGGATGTCTTAAAACTAGGTTTGCAGGTTCCCTCTGTCTATCTTGCCACACAGCAACCAATACAGCGTGAAAAAAAAATATTTATTTGACACAAAAGTAGCTCAGTTTACCCGTGACTGATATCAATCCTTTTTTGGGAAAAAAAATATTACCTTTATATAAAAGCTTTGTTATTATGCGGTAGTATTTTTTAATGAGTGCAAAATAGAGAAGTAACTAAAGCTTTGCATTATATCTCTAGCATATAGCAAAGGTAAACGGAGGGAATCCAACAACTGGTAACACACACACGGGCCAATTTTTATTTATATCGATATAATTTTATATCAGCAGAAGTTCAAGCCGCGCTTGATCTTTTTACCAGAGCGAAGAAAAGAAAATAATTCGTTCTCCCGAGTGGAAATCGAACCCACAAGCTTCGTATATACGAATTCTGATATCGGACGTCAACCTTATTTATTATTTATAGAGAACGTTGGAGAAATTTTGAATTTCTCTACAATCTACATAAAGAATATAGGAATAATCAAAGGAATAATCGCAGAATTCCAATATGAAACCACTAAACAAAATAATCACCGGCAACGCTAATACAATATTGTTCTACCTCCAGCACGAATAACACAATTATATCATCTTGTGTCATTAGCTTGTTCGCGATTTGAGCGCGCCTCGAGTTAAAAATAGTTGGTCAATTGCTATGTAGATAGGAATATCAAGGTTTTATGTAATTTTTTTTTAGATCACGCTGTATCCCGCATATACGGGATACAGCGGGATACAGTGTGATCTAGAGGTAGGGGGAACCTAGTGTTAAGACACTCCGTTCCCCACTATCTTAATTTTCGAGACATTGCGGCTTGAGTGGTGGAAGTCAACATCGTAATTTTGAATTTCTCCGTACCGGAACGGAAAAATGAACATATTAATTAATTATAATTAATTTCACCGATTGAATTGAACTCAGAACTGTCGCGTTACACTGAAACGCTTATGTCGCTCTCGCCATGACCGCCTCCATATGTTATATTGTAATAC
This sequence comes from Heliconius erato x Heliconius himera, assembly GCA_013421005.1. Taxonomy (NCBI): domain Eukaryota; kingdom Metazoa; phylum Arthropoda; class Insecta; order Lepidoptera; family Nymphalidae; genus Heliconius; species Heliconius erato x Heliconius himera. The sequence goes on along the minus strand of JAATLQ010033375.1, from coordinate 293 downwards.
TAGTGGCCCGCCCACGGCTTCGCCCGCTTAAAATACATGATTATTGATTTAAGTAGAATTGATTGACAACTATAATAAAATAAAATAAATAAATAAATCAGCTTCACGCTGTATCCCGCACACAGCAGGGTAGGCAGAGGGAACCTAGTGTTAAGACACTCCGTTCCCCACTTTCTGCCGAATTCTGGAGGCATTGCGTGTTGAGTGGCAGAACTCAACGCCGCGCTTAACCTCGACATCAGAGCGAAGAAATGGAAATATAAATTTAAGTAAATATTTCATCTTCTCGAGTG